>JAEHOE010000376.1:0-27903 GCA_016858145.1 Edaphochlamys debaryana | reverse complement strand
GGTCAGGACACACTATGGGCTACGGCAAAGTGCAGCCGGCTGACCGAACTAATCGGCGAGCAAAGACGCAGGCGGTGCCTGGGCTCACTTCTAGGACCAGCGCTGAGGCTCAGCGGCTGGGTCGAGCGAAGGCTCCTCGGGAAGTCGTCGGATGGCACAGAGACTGCGCCGCAGGCGCTAGAGGCAGCAGAGCAGCAACACTCTAGTAGTTACAGTCACAGCAGAGTAGATCCGCAGCAAGTAGTGCTTCCGACTTGCCAGTCGGAAGCTGGGCGTTCGCCTAAGTCGCCCCGATCGGAAGGGCTCTTTGCCGTACCTCAGGTGCTCATGCCACGTGTCTCACGAGCCAAACCCTGGTGTCACAACCCTAGTCTCAACCCTAGACGTAACCTCCGGCACCAACCAGCAGACCAACCACAAACCTCCAGCACCCTACCTCAACTCCAAACCGGCAACCATACTGTGACAGCGACGGTACTGTGCTCTGTCAGCTGTCAGGACACACTATGGGCTACGGCAAAGTGCAGCCGGCTGACCGAACTCCCCCCCTTGGCGACTCTAGAGCCAACAACGCGAAGTCAGGCGGCCTCGAGGCTACACGCTAAGTCAGAAGCAGTTCGCTCAGGCTGTACACAACAGTTCCCTCCAGCAGAGAAACCTCAATCCTCCCCCATGCTCGCTAAGAGTCCTCACAAGGCTACAGCCAGCAGAACTCAGCTCCCTCGGCTCACCTCCTTATCTACGCATGCACCCAGTGCCCAGCGCGTCCCTTCCCGATACCCCTCATCAGCTGCGCCCTCAAGGTCGCATCCCGGAACACTAACAGCCAAGCTCCAGGCTTTCCGTTGACGTATCCACAGGTGTCTCCAGTGATGATGGCCAGCCGCTCGTCCTCCGTGAAGGCGTTGAGCAGGGCGGCCCATGCGTCCGGCGGGGCCGTAAGCATGCGCCGTGGGATGAAGGCCACGACTAGCGGCACCATGGCGACGGCCAAGGGCAGCCAGAAGGGCAGAAGCTCCGGGTGCGGAGCAGAGATGATGAGCCAGGACTCGCCGGGCGTGGCGAGGCGGCGGTAGGTCCCAGGTTGTAGGGGATCCAAGCGGGGCCAGCCCGGGGCCTCGGTGGCCCGGCCCCCGTTGGCGCAGACGGAGTAGCCTCTCGCGCGGAGCGCGTTGGCCAAGGTCTCGTCGCCGGCGCACGGGTCCAGAATGACGGGCGATCGGCTTGCGTCCAGGTGGTCCAGAAGCAGGTTGAGCGCCTCCTCAGCGGGCGCAGGGTGCGTACCCGTGGGAAAGGACTCAGGCAGGCTGGAGGCCAGCCCGGGCACGGAGCGCAGCTGCAGCAGCGCAGCAGCTCGGGCGCTTGGCGAAGACAGGTCCCAGGTGTCGGGCAGGACTAAGGGCGGAGCCCCAGCCGCCGTGACGAGGGCCGTGGTGGACGGTTGAGCGCATGCTTTGGCTGCTCGCAGAGTCAGGCGCTCCGCGGTGCCGTCAGTGTAGCGCGCCTCAATGGGGCGAGAGTGCGGCTCGTCCGACTTGTAGTGCAGGGTGCCCCTACGGTTCACGAAGGTGTTGGTCGCGGGGTCTCGGACCTTGCGGGAGCAGGGAACGCCCTCCAGCGCTTTGGCCTCGCTGAGCCGACGGCGCGCTTGGGCGGAGGGGAAGATCTGCGGCTGCGGTGCCTCGCGCGGTACGGGGGCAGGTAGCTGATCAATCGTTGCCGGTGTCACGCCGCGGGCATGGCAGTCGGGACAAGTCCAGGTGCCGCGGGGCACGCGCTGGAGCGGGGGTCGAAGGCAGTACAGGTGCCAGCCGGTGCCGCACCCGTCGCACATGACCATCTTGGACTCGTCGCCTGGGAAGGCACAGATCTCGCAGGGCAGGTCCAGCGGCGGCACCGCGATGCGGGGATCGACGATTGGGTCCAGGTCTTGGAGGTGGCAGGGAGCAAGGTTGCTCACGTGCTCCTTGCGGATGGTGCCGTCGCGGCCCATCAGCTCGGCAACTCCCTCTGGGCTCACGGCCACAATGCGGAGCACGGTGTCGCGGACGGGCAGTTGGAGCGTGTTGTTCTGATTGCGCAGGATGACGTAGACGTAGTCGCCCACGTTGAATTTGGTGAAGCGGGGCTTGTAGCCGCCAGCTCGCACGCGGGCGTAGTTGTGGCGGTCTCGCCATTGCGCCGTCAGCAGGTTCTGGCCGTTGAAAGGCGCGGCCTGTTGCACGTTGTGTGAGCGCAGCATGACGAGTTGGTCGGCCCGTTGCGGATCGGCCTCAGGGTCGATCGCCTCTGCCCACAGCTCGGCGGCGCCGAGGGGCACAGCAGGCGGTGCGCCGTACATGAGCTCAAACGGGGACTTGCCGGTGGACTTCTGAGGGGAGCAGCGGTAGCCCATCAGGACCCAAGGCAGGTACTCGTCCCAGCGCTCGGCGGAGGCGTACTGAGCGCAGTACTTGCGCAGAGAGCGTTTGCAGACCTGCACAACCCTTTCCGCAGCGCCGTTGGCCTGCGGGTGGTTGGGCGACGTGTGACGATGGTCGATGAAGCATTGTTCGAGCAGGGCGGCAAAGGCGCCTTGGAACTCGGTGCCTCCATCGGTCACCACCTCGGCGGGCGCCGAGAAGCGGGCTAGGACGTTGGCTAGGAAGGCGTTGGCCACCTCCTCCGAGCCCTTGGAGCGAAGCGGGATCATCTCCACGTGCTTGGTCCAAGCCTCGACGCAGACCATGACGTACTCGTAGCCGGAGCTCGTGCGAGTGAGGGGCCCAGCCAGGTCCACGTGCCAGCGGAAGAAGGGCCCGCGGATTGGCAGGGGGTGCAACTCGGGCGGAGTGACGTTACCGACGGTGTTGGCGCGATCGCACAGGGGGCAGCGCTGAACCACATACTCGACATCCCTGGACATGCCTTGCCACCAGTAGCCGTTCTGGACCAGGCACAGGGTGCGGCGAGCTCCCCAGTGCCCCAGGCGGTGGTGGGCCTCCTGGATGATGGCTTGGCGGCGCTCAGGTGGGGGTACCTCGCGCATGGTGCTGTTAGGCATGCGGCGGTACAGGCGGTTGCTCCGGTCGTCGAAGCGGTAGTTGATGGCGCGACGCGCCACCCGTCTAGCCGCTTCTCCGACAATGCCGGCGGGGCAGGTGCCCTGGGCGAGGTAGTGGAGCAGTTGCTTGTCCTCCCAAGGGTCGCAGTAGCGGGACTCCTGTGCGTCGGCGGCGGCCGAGACCAGGGCAGAAGTCCAGTGCTCGTTGGATTGGTGGTGCTGCAGCGCGGTGGTGACCAGGGCTGCAGGCTGCGCCGCTGTGTTGTTTTCAATCTCCCTACCCCCCCCCAGCGGGGCGGCCGGTGGCGCCTGCTGAGGTGGCATGCGAGCCATGTGGTGCGGGGTGACGAAAGCGCGTTGAAGGGCTTGTGCGCAGAGAAGGATGCGTGCAGCAGCTGGAGTCTGCAGACCCTGCTGCAGGGCGTCGATGGCGGAGGGCACGGCGAGGGTGCCGTCGTTGCGCCGCTCCAGCAGCGAAGCAGGCTCCAGGCCGGTCAGGGCGGCTATCTCCTCTGGCAGCAGCGGCGAGGGCACGGCCGAGGCGGTGGAGGCTAGCTGGATAGTGGCGAGGTTGCCCGGCGGGAAGACGGTGACGGGGCGACCCGGCACGTCGCAGGCCGAGTAGGGCTCGCTGAGGGGTGCCTCGCAGAGGGGCAGGCGGCGCGAGGGTGCCGCTGCAGCTGCCGAGAGGTTACCGGGGCTCCAGGCACCAGATGTTGCCACCTTGCGCAGGTGCTCGGGGGCCGCGAGGTTGGTGCAGAAGGCGCGCAGCGAGTGCTGGGCCCTGCCCATGGCAGCGGTGTCCAGCGTGAGGCAGGTCCCGAAGGGCGTGTCCGCAGACGCTGGAGGCTCGCGCTCCAGCAGGAAGCCGGGCGGGAGTCGGGGTTGCAGCTCTTGGAGCCTGCCAAGGAGCTCTAGCACTCTATCTGGCGGAGCCAGGGTCGAGTCTAGGTTGCCGAGCACCAACCACTGCTGCCCTGACCTGGCGGAAGCAGCAAGGAGGTGGTCGTTGGTGAGCGGACCGGGCGGCAGCGCGGCCCAGGGGCTTTCAACGGCGGAGCCGCGAAGCTGTCGGGGAAAGGAGGCACGGAGCCAGCCCAGGCGGCGGCGCAGCAGCGAATGCTCTTGCGCGGGCGCGCCCAGGGTGTGATAACGGCGCACGGTCCAGCCCGCCCGGAGGCAGGCCTCGAGGCCCGTGGCGGCGGAGGTGCCGCACTCCACGATTACCAGCCCTTCCGTGAGGGCGTGCTCCAGGAAGTGGTGCGAGAGCAGACTGGTGTCGAGGGCGGCGGTGCGGCCCTCGGCAACTCGGCGGGGACGCGGCGGCGAAAGCGAGGTCGCCCGGAGGGCGTCTCGGGCCTCGCGCACGACGCGGTTGGCGGTGAGGTTGGCCTGTCGGGTCAGGAGCTGAGCCGCAGTGCACTCGGGGTCGGCGAAGCGCTCGACGGGGTCAGAGGCCGTGCCGTTGCCGCCAGCGAGCCACTCGTCGGGAGAGGGCGCGAGGGCGGAGCCCTGTCCCGTGACGGTGGCCAGCAGGGAGTACTCCTCGCGAGCGCGCAGCGCCAGGACTTGGACTGCAGACATGAGCGCCGTGGGTTGCGCCGAGGGCGTGACGGTCGGATACGGGACGAGCCGAGGTGGCGGCGGCTTGGCGTCGGAGTCCTCATCCATGCGGGCTCCAGAGCCATCAGCGCTCGAGGGCAGAGGCGAGCGGCTGAGGGTGTCAGCGTTATAGTGGAGCTGGCCTGGCCGATGGGCGACATCGAAGTCGTACTCTTGCATCAAGAGTGCCCAGCGAGCGTACTGCCCCACTAGGTTTTGGTTCTCCATCAGCCAGAGCAGGGGCGCGTGGTCGGTGACCAGGATGAAGCGTGGGCCTATCAGGTAGGGGCGCAGCATCTTCATTGCCCAGCAGGCAGCCAGCATCTCACCCTTGTAGGAGGTGTAGTTGCGCTCGTGCACGTTGAGTGAGCGCGAGATGCAGGCTACCATGTACTCGTGCCCTTCGTCATCCAGTTGGCCTAGGACGGCGCTGATGCCTACATTGGAAAAGTCAGTGTGCAGGATCAGTTGACGGTTGGGATCAGGCTTGCGCAGCAGCCGGTCGTTGGTCGAGAACTCGGCCTTGAGCTGGTCCAAGGCCTCCTGGTGGCGCGGCTGCCAGGTTTCGGGACCCCACGTGACGCCCTTCTTGGTGAGCTCGTAGAGCGGGTTGGCGATGCAGGCGAAGCGGGGGATGTAACAACGATAGTAGTTGCAGAGGCCGAGCAGGGCTTGGAGCTCGGTCAGCGAGCGGGGGGGCTGGATGGCTTGGATCGCAGCGACCTTGGCCTGAACCGGGCGGAGCCCGTCAGCGCTCACCATGTGGCCCAGGAACTCTATCTTGTCTGCCGCGACTACGGTCTTGTCGGGATGCAGCTTGATGTTGATCTCGTCCAACATTGCGAGGAACCGCGCGAGATTCTGCTCGTGCTCCTCTGCCGTACGGCCGGTTACTGCGGCGTCGTTGACAAAAAGGTACACGCAGTCCTGCAGGCCGTACTTCCGCACGTGGTGCGAAAGTACTCGCTGCCAAGCTGCCGTGGCGTTGACGGCGCCGTACATCAACCGTTTGTACCGCCAGAGGGTGTTGTTCCACCAGAACGAGGTCTTATCGCGATCCTCCTCGGCGAGCGGCAGTTGGTTGAACGCGGCGCGGCAGTCGCACTTAGTAATGAATCGCGCGCCCAGGATGCGATCGAACAGGTCTTCCGGCGCTGGCGGTCGGAAATAATCGCGCACGCTCGCTGCATTTATACGGCGCGCGTCCGCACAATAGCGGTACTCGTTGGATTCGTACGAACCGTCAATTCCCTTCTTACGTGGCAGGGTTACATTCATCGCGTACTGCGTGGAGTTGGACGGCTCGATAATGTCGGCACCGTACAGCTCGCGGCACTTGGCATCCTCGACCAACCGCTCGGCAGCCGAATGTCGTCGCGGGGCTTCGAATATCGGGTTGTTGTGCTTGAGTTCGAGTCTCACTGGCCCCAACTCGCCTCTATAGCACCCGATGTCCTTCAGACTCCGCGCGAACAAGTGATCGTACTTGCCAAACAACGCTCTCAGATCGTCACGCTGTGCCTCGGTCATGTCCGGACGTATGCACAAGGTATAGCCTGCCTCCTGCTTGACTAAAGTGGAGTCTTCGGGCGGTGTCCTAGCCCCGTCGGGAGTCGTCACATTCGCGGGAGAAGGTCCAAGTGCAGCTACGTCAGGCGGCTCTGTCGGCGGAGCCGCAGGCCTCTCTACACCAGATGCGTTTGCAGGTGCGGTGCCCGTGACAAAGGTGCTCGGTGGCTCTGCTAGAGGTGTGTCAGCCGAGGGAGAGCCCGCAGGCGGGGCCTGGGGCGGCGAGCGCCTCGCCGGCGGTGCCGGGTCGCGCAGCTGGATGCGCCGCATGGCTTGCTCCAGCGGGGTGGTGGCGGGCGACTGCTCCAGCTGCGCCCAGCTCGGAGCCAGCCACTGCCCCCCCTGAGGGTAAGCCGGATGCGGGACGCAGTTGGGCGTCGCGTCCGACAACCGCCAGCAGCCCAGGAAGACCAGCATCACGATGGCGAAGGTGAAGGTCTTGTAGCTGTTGAGGCGCCAGCGCGCCGGAGTCGCCGACTTGGTGTTGGCGTCGGGCGGTGCGTACCTGGGCTTGGACACCTTGGCGCCCGCCGTGGCCGCCCAGCGCTCCGCCCGTTGCTGCAGGAACTGTCGCTTGACCAGGCTCAGGTACCGGCGACGCGCCTGCTCCATAGCAGCGAAGGCCTGCGCACGCAGCTCCTCCTGTCGGCGCAGCTCGCGCCTCGCTTGGCGGGCCAGCTTGCGGTTGATGCTGCGCGTGACGCGGCGCAGGATCATGCAGCCCAGCCTCCACTGGACGTGCTCCATCCAGTCATCCAGCTGCTCGTCTAGCTCCGCGTCATCATCAGACTCCTCCTCACTGCTGGTCGAGTGCCAGTCCTCATCCTCGGTGTCGGTGGTGTTGGCACCGAAGGTGTCGTACGGCTGCACGGGGCCGTAGACAGGGCTGGCCGCGATCAGGCGCGCGATGGCCCTGGGGCAGTGCGGGAGGGGAACCCAGATGCCGAAGGTGGTGGCACCGTAAGCAATAGTGCGGGCACCGAGATCGCAGAGCAGGTGCAGGGCACGAGCGAAGGACACGCCGTAGACGTCATGGTCAATCAGGCCGCAGCCGGGGAGGAAGCAGGAGGCCTTGGCCCGCGACTCTGCACCGGCGGCGCCGGGAGCCGGGGACTCACCAGCCTCGAGGGGCTCCGCAGCGGGGCTGAGACCGGCGGCGCCGGGGCCGTTGATGCTGCGCTTGGCGGGGGTGTTGGCCTTGACCCTGAAGGGCAGCTGGCGCGGAGTCGCACAGTACCTGCTGTCGGGCAGCGCCTTCCCATCCCCCTCGCCGGCGGGGCCGGGGCCGGAGTTACCACTGGCAGAGTCGGGTTGCTCGTCCCCGGGCATGGCCGCGAGCGGCGGGGCCGGCTCGAGCAGCTTTGCAGACGAGGAGAGCTTGGACTCGGGCTCGGGCTCCGACTCGGGCTCGGACTCTACCCCCCCCCTGCTCGAAGCCGGGGCTGACGCTAGGGCGCAGAAGCGGATGGCGTTGTCCGTGTACCGGTTGCAGAGCCAGAGCCGAGTGCGCCAGGAGGCGGTGTCGTCGACGGGGTAGCTCAGCCAGTACTCGTCGCCTGAGGTGCGGACGCTGATGTTTGCCCGCAGCAGGGAGAGGAATGGGCGCCCAAAGACGATGCCGTAGGGCAGGTCCTCCACGGGCAGGACGGGTGCTACGGGCACTTGCACCATGATCGCTGCGGGTTCACCTGGGGCGCCGTCGCATCCCAGGGTGCCGTTGATGAAGATGCGTACGTCGCGTGCCGTGCGCTTGGTGGAGTAGCACGACTTCTTGACACCGCGCGCTCCGAAGACCTTGATCACCTCGTCTTCGTGGTAGAGACCGGCGGTAGTGACCGCTGTGTCTTGCAGCACGGCGACGGGAATGCCGTTGAAGAGGTCTTGCCGCATGAGGCAGCATGCCCCGGTGAGGCCCATGTCGACGCTGTACGACGCCGACGTGATGTCGAACCCCGCGCACGTGATCTCGATCTTGGGGAGGCCTTGTGACTCCCACCGGGATCGCTCGTTGTCGCCAAACAGCAGACCGGTGCACAGGTCGTTGCGGTCCATGGGCGTGACGTCGTCAGTGAGTGAGGACCCGTGGTAGCAGGCGGATGCCAGGACGCAGACGGGAGGCGGCGGCCTCGGCAGGGCGACCGCGGCTTCGCGTTCCGTATAGCGCTGATACGTGTCCGCGCAGCCTTCGCCGAAGATCACGTCTCCTACCATGATGGCCGAAGCCCGGCGCCACATGTAGGCCTGCTGGCTGGCCGGCAGGGCTTGGGGGTCCGAACCAGGTTGCTCGGCCGGTAGCGGAGGCACGAGGGCATCGCGGACTATTGGGGCAGGCAGCGGTGGCGGCAGGTAAGGGTACCGCGACGCCAGAGCCGCAGTCAGCACCGGGGCCTTGGGGGCGAGCTCGGCCCCCGCGGGACGCGGGCCTTGGTCCGCCGAAGCTGCCACCTCCGGAGCTGCGGGCGGAGCCCGAGTCGCGGGGATCGCGGTCGCTCGGCGCTTGGGCGAGGGCACCGCAGGCGGGGCTTGGGCGCCAGCCTCAAGCGCTTCTCGGTTGCGCACCTGGGCGCTGCCGCTGGGACCCGCCGCCGCGGCGTCGTGCTGGGGCGTCGCCGAGGTCGAGGGCCCGGCGGCTGCGGCAGGGGGCACCTCAGGGGGCCGGCTGCGCTCCTTGCGAGGCGGTGGCGGGGCAGGCTGAGGTGCCGGGAGCGGTCGCTGCTCCCGCCAGCCGATGGTCTGCCCCTTGAAGGCGAGCCAGTCCCGGAGCTTACGGCACCAGTCGATGTACGCACCGATGAAGTAGGTACTGGAGTGGACGTGGCGCTCACTCTGGCGGTAGACGGAGACCCTGGGGCGATCTAGGTCGGGACCCATGCGCGCCAGCACCTCCTCCGTCCACCGGCCCTCTTGGCGAAGCTGCTTGTCACCTCGGTCGTACGCCTTGGCCAGGGGGAGCGCAGGCAGGTCCTCAGGCCATGGTTGCAGATCGACCTCGTTAATGGGCTGGAAGAAGCCCTTGATGTCCAGGCTGCCGAGCGAGTCCTGCAGCTCCGGGGTCCACCGCAGCAGCGTGGGTCCGCCCAGCAAGGCGTGCAGCAGGCAGTAGTCCTGGCTGTGCCGCAACCAAGGTGGGTAGCGCAGCGGGTTGCTGAGCCTGGGGCCAGCACCTCGGTAGTTCTCGTGACCGGGGAAGACGGCCAGATCTCGGTAAGCCTGCAGCTTCGTCGCCTCGCGCAGACAGCTGCAGAGGGTGCAGGGGCGGCGTGAGCCTGAGAGCCGTCCAGGCGTCCCAGGGGATCGGCTGCGGGACCTCTGTGGAGAGCCCGAAGGTCGGCGGCCGTCAGCTCCACCACTGCCACTGCGGCGGGGTTGACGGTCACCTGAACGCTCGCGCTCGTGGTCACGGCCTCGGCTCTCAGCACCTCGGTCGCGGGAGCGGGAGCGGCCGCGGCTGGACTGACGCCCTTCATCTCGGGATGAGGCGGGGCGTCTTGGGTGGTCGTGCGTAGCCAGGGCCTGGACCTCGGGGCCCCCCTTCGGCGGAGCCGAGGCAGCGGACGTAGGCACTTGGGTGTGGTGCGGCTCCACCTCCTCGAGTTGGGACCCTGACAGCTCCCCACGCGCGTCAGCCTCCGCCAGCTCCTCGTCCTCGTACACGAGCATCTCCTCCTCGTCCAGCTCCCCCGCAGTGTCGAGGCTGGTGGCGAAGGCCACGCTGGCGCCGTCCGCGGGGCTCCAGTCCCATATGCGAATGCGGCGGTCGCTCAGCCCCAGCGCAGACGCCAGCGGGCGAGCGCAGTCGCTGGGATCGAACCGTACGGTGGGGATGTGCACGGAGACGGTCTTGAGCCGGGCCTCGGCCTCGTCCACCGGGGGTGGCGAGGGCTCAGAGGGCAGCAGGGCCGTGGCGTAGCAGGCGCGGAGCGAGGCTGCCACCTTCTCCAGCTCCGGCGGGGCCGGAACCAGCGCCACGTGGCCGTTGATGGTCTCGTCGCCCTGGTGCAGCCCGGAGCGGAAGCGGAGGTGCGGGCGCGGGTAGTAGTCGTACAGCATGCCGCACTGGTGGAAGAGGGGCCCGCCCCACAGCATGGTGAAGAGGCCGGCCGCCCAGTCGTCGGGGACGACCAGGAAGTCCCCGCAGACGCGCAGCTCGGACGCGGTGCCAGGCGTGATGACGTTCCATACGCGGGCGATGCCGAGGGGTCGGCTGCTCTGGCGCAGGGACTTGACGCCGGCGTTACAGGGCTCCAGCTTGACGCCAAGGTTTTCGTACAAGCTCTGGACCATCAGACCCACCGTGTTGCACATGGTGTCTGGCCCGATGCCGGGAGGGAAGATCAGGGTGCCGTCGGCCTTGAGCAGGCCAGCGCCGCGCTTGGGGTCGCTGTTGTCGACGTAGTGAAGGGAGCTGGCGAGCTCGCTCTTCAGGTACTGCTTGATCTCCTCCATCTTGGAGCCGGCGGTGGCGGCCGTAGATGAGCAGGCGAGGGCGGAGGCCTCGGGCACCACCTCGGGGGCCTTGAGCAGATCCAGCAGCTCGGCCATCATCTTGCCCAGGATCTCGAGCGCCGCCGCCGTCTTGCCCGGAGCCATGGGGCCGAAGCGGACGTTAGAGCTGCCGTCCTTCATGTGCGAGAAGGAGACCTGCTCCACGGGCGGCAGGCGCATGGAGCTGGGCAGCGGCCCGGGGGGCAGCTGCCGGAAGCTGGCAGGCATAGGCTCCTTGGTGGTGTTGAAGGCCGCGGTCGAGGGGGCCTGCGGCGGCCACACGGTCTGGCCCTGGATTGGCGTTGGCGGCCCAGTCGGGGACACGGCGGGGCCGGTCTCCTTGCTGGCGAAGGTGCCGACGCTGTTGCACGCGCTCATACCCCCCCCCAGCTGGGAGACCGAAGCCGACGTGGCCAGGGCTGCGCCGGGGGTGCCGTACTCCACGTACGTGACGAACGTACTGTTGTACGGGTGCTGGGCCACCGAGAGAACGTCCGTGTGCAGAGCGGACGCCGTGCTCGGCGCGTACGAGGATGGCGGTGGGTGCGAGAAAGGCGGAGCCCCAAAGCCCATGGGCCAGGACGGTGGCGGCGGCACACCGGGCGGCGGGGCCGCCGGGGCCCGGAAGGAGGCCGAGGACGCGAAGGCACCTGCAGGCGGAGCCTGAGGGCCCTGGCCGTAGCCGTAGCTGTGGCCGTACGACGAGGGCGGCGGCGTGGAGTAGCCGTAGCCGTAGCCGTAGGACGCGGGACCCTGGCCGTAGTGCAGCGCCGCAGGCGGAGCCTGGGACTGCAGGTACGGCGAGGCCTCAGCAGCGTAGGCCGCATGCTGCGGGTTGCCCTTGCCTCGGTTGTTGTCCTTGGGCTTGGCGTAGTCCTGCCTGCGGGGGCGGTCGCCCTGCGGTTGCTGCTGGCGCGGCGCCGAGAGCAGCGCCGCGTACTCCGGCTTCTTGCGGACCAGCTCCGCCCAGGCGTTGTCCATGTTGATGGACTTGGGGTGGCCGGGAAGCGCCGTCAGGTTGCCGGCCTTGGCGTTGGCCGTGCAGAAGTCCACCGAGTGGTGCTTGGCGTTGCAGAAGGAGCAGTCGCCCGTGGAGCCGGTGGCGGGGCCGGGCTCCGCCTTGGGCCAGCGGGGCTTGCTGCCGCCGCTCGACTGCTGCTGCTGCTGGCGCCCGCCCGCCTGGCCGCCGTAGCCCTTGCCGTGGTCCTGGCGACCGGAGTGCGTGGCCAGAGCCGAGACGCTGTTGGCCATGCGCTCGATCTGCGACGAGAGGCGGGCGATGTCAGCCGAGCCCACGCCGGGGGCACTGGTGCTCTCGGAGACGGGGCCAGCAGACGTGGCGAACGCCTTGAACTTCTTGGGGTCCTTGACCTTGCTGTCGGCGGCCTCCTGCTCGACCCGGAAGGCACTGTAGATTTCGTGGCAGCGGACGATGGCCTTAGCGAGGTCCCAGGCGGTGGGGTCGCTGTCCTCCTTGCCCAGGTAGCTGACCTTGATGGTGTCATTCATGAAGCTGGCCTTGACCCAGTGCGACTCCATGACGGCCCGGAGCCAGCGCTCGGTGCGGACGCGCCTCGAGATGCTGGCCTCGCTGATGGGCCTGACGATGGAGAGGAAGCGGGCGCCCGCCGTCATGGGGTCCTCGAGGGGCTCGACGCCGAAGTTGTCGTAGCTCTTCTTGGACGTGGGGTCCTCGCGGCCGAACTTCTTGGCCAGGGCCTCCAGCAGGTACTCGCAGGCGTCGAGCTTGAGGTCAGGGAGCTTGGCCTGGCCCTTGTACTCGGGGGGATTGGCGACGCCGGCGTGGAGCAGGGTCCACTTGTCCTTGTGCTCAGTCAGGGCCTCGGCGCCCTCGGTCGCGCACCAGCCTTGCACGACCAGGTTGAGGTTGTTGCCCCCATCCTTGGTGAGCCCACCGGCCATGCCAGCGAGGATGAGCTCGGCTATCAGGGCCTTGTTGTCGCCTCGGTCGCTCATGGCCCACTGCTTGACGAACAGGCGAGCGGACTGCAGGAAGGCGGGAAGGGAAGTTGGCTTAGCATCAAAGCTGGGGCAGTTGCGGTCGCCCATGCCTTCGTCTTCACTCCACCTGGGCGGAGCCCGGGGAGCTAGCTGGGCAGCAGGTGCCGGCGCAGGCAGCGCCGGGACGGGAGGAGGTTGCTCCCCGTCGCCCTCCTCAGCAGGTGCTAAGTCTAGAGCCCCCGCAGCCGCAGGCTGGGGAGGCTGTGCTTGATCGGCCGGGGCGGGGCCCGGGCCGAGATCTTGTTGCTCACCAGGCGCGTCGGGCGGTGCCGGCAGGCGATGTCCGAGCTCTTCGGTGAGTGCAGGTAGAGCCCCCGCAGCCGAGGGCTGCGGGGCTGGCGGAGAGGGAACGCGGGCGGGGCCCGGTCCCGAAGACGCTCCAGCAGCGCTGCCACCGGAGTTGGAGCCAGAAGGACCGGAGCCTCCGGAGTTCGACGGCCCCGCACCGGCGGAGCCGGTGGGGTCTTGCTCAAATAGCGGGTTGCCGCGAAGAGCAGTTGTAGCCGTTCGCGGGTCAGCAAAGCCTCGTCCGCGAGTTGGGCTTGCAGGTGCCGAGCGTATGGGAGTACCTGCGTTTCGGGCGTTCAGCAGGGCAGCCAAACGATCGATCGGGAGATTAGCCTCCTGCTCTTCTTGCCTACGGAGCTCGCGCGCCGCAGCTCGACTCGCGGTCGTGGACACAGGCGTGAGCTGAGGAATCGGCAGAGGCGCGGCCGCGGGCCCACGCCTATCAGCACCAGAGGCAGTCTGTTGCTTAGACTTCCTAGAAACCTCCTTGGAAGCCAGATCGCAGCGCGGGCGGAGCCCGGAGCGATTGAGTCTGGAAGTCCGTAGCGCGCGGCGCCAGCGGACGAAAGAGAAGTCGGAAGCAAATCGGCGAGCAAAGACGCAGGCGGTGCCTGGGCTCACTTCTAGGACCAGCGCTGAGGCTCAGCGGCTGGGTCGAGCGAAGGCTCCTCGGGAAGTCGTCGGATGGCACAGAGACTGCGCCGCAGGCGCTAGAGGCAGCAGAGCAGCAACACTCTAGTAGTTACAGTCACAGCAGAGTAGATCCGCAGCAAGTAGTGCTTCCGACTTGCCAGTCGGAAGCTGGGCGTTCGCCTAAGTCGCCCCGATCGGAAGGGCTCTTTGCCGTACCTCAGGTGCTCATGCCACGTGTCTCACGAGCCAAACCCTGGTGTCACAACCCTAGTCTCAACCCTAGACGTAACCTCCGGCACCAACCAGCAGACCAACCACAAACCTCCAGCACCCTACCTCAACTCCAAACCGGCAACCATACTGTGACAGCGACGGTACTGTGCTCTGTCAAAGGGAACAGGGATGTGTGGGTGCATTGCAAGCAGGGAGCGGGAGCGGGACCCCGGGGAAGGTCCCACATGGAGCTGTGTGGGACCAGGGCACCATGGCCCCACGTGCGGCGCCGCGGCTTAAAGGTGTCACGTGGTGGACGGTGGACCGGCATTAGCCGCGGCGCGCAGGGAGGGGGGCCGAGGCGCCCCCTGGGTACCGTGGGCAGAGGTAGGGGGAGCGCTGCGCCCCTGCGCCTGGGGCCCGCCCACAAGGTTCCCGACACTACTGAAGTCGGATCAGTTGTGAGTTGAGTGAGGGCTGCGTGCAGGGGTCCTGGAGTTCGCTGGATGCATGAGTGTAGTCTGTGTGAGCGGGCAGGCCCCAGCGCCCAACGCATGTCGGGCGGCCCCCCTTGAGACGACTGGACTGCTTGCACGTGCAGGACAGGCGGGAGTGCCCCCCTGCCTCTGCCCGTCCCCAAGCCTAGGACCCGGACCCGGCGTCTCCCTTGTGTCCATTCGGTGCGGGGATGCGGGGTTTCCACAGACAAGGGGGCGTGGTGCCTGTGGATCCTCGCGGAACCGTGCAGAGAGGGACTGAGGCGGCGGGGACTGCGTGCAATGGCCAGTTCCGTCGGGTCCCCCGACGGAGGGCTGACCAAGTGACCGGCGGAGAGGAGAGAGGAGAGGCCCCACGCCCCAGTGGGAAAATCGACTGCGCCCAGGGAAGAAGCCCCAGCGCCCAGCGCATGCAGGGCGGGTCCTATAGAGACGACTGCTTGCACGTGCAGGACAGGCAGGACCCGGGCCCTGCGTCTCCCTTGTGTCCACTCGGTGTCGGGATTCGCCCAGGGAAGATAGCAACGCTGCTGACCGCCCAGGTGGGCAGCAGCTTGGCTTGCAGCTGGGTGGCGAGGGAGGGGGACGGGGGGCGGGGTTCTGAGCTCGCAGGGGCCGTGCAGCGTAGTCCGGACGACGACGACGGCGGGGTGCCAGCAATGCGCATCGCCGAGACAGGGGCTAATTCCTAGGGGCAGCCGCGCGCGCAAACGGTACTTTCCTGGCTCCTGGTGTCGAGGCCCCCGGTGTCGTGCGTGCAGGCGGCGGGGGGCGGGGGAAGCGTTTCAGGGCCAACGCCGTTGAGGCCCCAACCTTGGCTCCGAGCTCCGACGTGTTCACTGGCTTGGCCGCCGTGAGGGTGCGACGACGGACTCAGGGGAAAGAGGGGATGGATGCTGATGCTTTGGATCCTGGAGGGGCATTGCCCACTAGCAAGGAAGCTAGGGGGCGCTCGGGGACACTAGGGGACTGCCCACTGTCAAAGGGGTTAGGGGCGCTCGGGGACAGTAGCGCTGTGTGCCAGCGAGGCGAGCCAGGGTTATTGGCTGACGGGCCCAAGCCAGGTCCCTGCAGCACAGCCGAAGGGCGCTTGGTGACAGCTCCGGGCGCGGGCGGGGAAGCGAGGAGGGAGGAGGGCGCCGGGGGATGACGGCCTGGGGGCCATGGGCAGGAAGGGGCGGACAGGGCGGGAACTCCGGAGCAGCCCAAGCGGCGGTACTTCGCGAGGCGCAGGGGGTACTCCTCGTGTGCGCCGGTATTGGAGTGCATGCTGGCCTCTACCGGCCCCCTGACGTCCCCAACCCAGCTGTAGCTCGCCTCAACAGCAGCCACACGGGAGCCGCTTGAGACTACAAATCGGTTAGTGGTTCGTGCCGTTTCCGAATGCAATGGGTAAGGTGTCGACCGCAACCGCACGGCAAAGTCATTGCAAGATCTTCAAGTAGTAGACGCGATGAAAGCTGGGAGATGGAACTTTTGGCCGCGCGGACGCGGCGATGGGCTCTGGGCGGCATGTCCGCGAGCCCTGCCCAAACAGTTGACCAGGTCGCTCGCACGCAAGCAATACCGTGCAATCGATATGTTTAATATGAACAGAAGGAGCAGGGCAAGGGGGGCAGGACACGCGGGGCGGGGACGGGGACCTCCAGCTGTGCGAGCACCCACCATCGCGCTCTCCTCGCAGCCTGCACCCGAGTGGTGTGGGGCCGGGTCCGCAGCTCTCCCTGTGTAATCATACCTTTCTCGGCCTTTTGGCTCAGATCATGTGTAGTATCTGTTCTTATAAGCTTAATCGCTTATATGGTCTTCATTGAAGACCTGCGATTAACTTTAATTTCTCTGGGGGGCCGGTCAATGGGTGTGCTTGCGCACCCGACCGTGCCAGCATGGCCGGGGCCTTACACTTCCGCCCTTGCCGTGCACCCTAACCCACAACCAAATGAAGCATCTACTCAAGTCTTGTGGCCATCGAAAAAAGTCTTAACGGCACTTGTACATCCCTCCTGGCCCCCCCCAGCCCAAGTCTCCCAGCCCCAGGGCAAGTCTTACTGACCTGGCCTGCACGTGCCGCGGTGAGAACATCAGGAACCTGAGAGCCGGAGCCTTGGTAACCTGGCGCGGCCGCCCGGCCTGCACTCCCCTGCGGCCTGTGACCCGCCTGCGGTGCAGCCCCGTGTCTGGCTGGAAGTTGTACTCTGCACAAGTAACTTAACATCCCCCCTAATCTTCCCCATACTGACCCGCCTGTGGTGCCACCCCTGGTCCAGATCCGCAGAGGCTTGCAGGCCCCACATGAAGACTGCTCTGGGCTGAACTCCGGGCTGACCGTGGGCCAGCGGACAGGGACACAGGGACGCAAGCAACGACAGAGGCCAGGTCTTACAAAAGACTGGCCCAATTACGGCTACCCTGGCTTGTTAGAAGGAACGAGTGCTCAGCGCTAGCATGGCTGATGCCGCATGCTGGTGCGCAGGCCAGATGACCTTAGAGCGAGCCGTTGGGTCTAGGACAGACACACAGAGTATGCTACATGAGTGAATCTCCTAGGATTAACGGGGGCTGAGCAGGGCGCACAGCTAGGGCCGGGCCAACACAACCGGTACGGCAGCTCCTCGAGCCTGCCGGTCTTCCCTAGGAAGTCCCCGTTCATGGGGTTCGACTATCGTGGCCGAGAGGACTTAGAGGCACCCAACTAGCGTGCCAACCCTTAATTCTAACACTCCCCCTCGGGCGGCGGCTACTACCAGACGCAAGCCCGAACAAACTCGGTAACCCAGGCAGGCCATATGGGCACGCTACCAAGCCTGGCTACTGCGAAAGCTGTATACCCACACAGCACCCCACCAAAACGCCTAGCACAGTCTCAGGCGTTGATCAGGCGCCATCTGACAAAGCTACGAGCGAACAAGGCCTCACGTCCACACGAACACAGACGGGCGTGGGAACACCCCGCACGGCAGACACGCTACGTCTAGCGGTCACCAACCAATCGGCTCCACGCCGTAGAGGTACAGAAGAATAGGACATGTGTCCATGGGATCGTGGGATGCCTGATGACCATCTCAAACAACAAGGTTCCAAAAGAACACCAAGCCAGCCAGAAGACTGAATCCACGGCGCACCAAGGCGCTGCTACCACAAAGGCCGCGCAGCATAAGCAAGCGTCAGTATGCCTAGGGCTAGGGCAGCCGCCGCCACTCCGGGCCAGGCGCACGCACCCCCAAAATCGCCAAACCAGACGATAAGGCTCAGCCTGATGACTGAATGAATAAAGGCCACGCAAAGCAATGCTAGCGACAGTATGCCTTGGACCGCCGCCGCCACTCCGGGCCCAGGCGCGCGAGTCCTGTAAACAGCCAAACCTGATGATTGGCACGACATGCTATATCCGTTGGTCAACGTATGCACTGTCGGAACAGATGTCTCTTAGCTCTCAGCTCTCAGATCAGGTCAGGCGCCAACCCCCCTAGTCCCAGCTCAAGGCGCGACCTCCCCCTCGATCCTTGCTGGCAGCCCAGCGCGAGTCTCCCCCGACTCGGCTGCGTCTACTGCTCTCACCGGCCTCATCTCCGTCTCCCCCCAATTCCTGATCCCTTGCTCCTCTCCTAGCCAGCCCAGCGCGAGTCGCGCCGCGTCTTACCCGGCTGCACTAAATCTCACGCGGCTATGCCGCAAACCTCCGGACTCACAGGCCCACAGCGCTTCTGCGCTCATCCCGCTATCGGTGCTCCCTAGAGCTCTGTGCCTGCAGCGCCCCGCTACTGCGCTCAGGACACGCTGCGGCAGCGCCGCTACTCACTGATGCTCGTCCCGAACCAAAGTACACCTCCATGCGCCGCAAAGCCGCCGTTCTCAGCTTCCACCGGTCGCGCCGGACCAGGAGCACGCACCAGCGGGCGCGGCCGACTGCCTCAATGCAGCCGCCGCCGCCAGGCTGGGGCAGAGCAGTGCGCCGCCACGGGCTGCTACCGCTCGGCACGACTTGCCGAAACGCAATTTAATTAAGTTGGTTTTTGGTGTTTGGTACGACGGAAATGGAGGGGGCTACACGGCCAGACCCGGAGCGCTGCCCTCGCACGAGCTGTTGCCGCCAGCACGCAAGCTGCGGCACACACACCCGCCGCCCTCGTGCGACGGGCGGCGATCCGCCACCGCTACACAGGGCCGTCGCCGCCGCCGCCGGACTGTACGAAGTCCGCGGGGGAACACCGCATGCCGAAAGGCAGCCACTGCCACATGACACTGTTGCCGGCGACCGTCACGACACTCGCTCCCCCTCCGCCGGTGCCACCGGGGGAGTGAGCGGGGCCGCTGGACGCGGGAGGGCTGAGGCTGTAGGCGGAGTTGTACTCCACGCCGTAGCCGCCGCTGGCGCTGCCGCCGCCGCTGGCACTGCCGCCGCCGCCGCCGCCGGGCTCAGGCGGTGCGGGCATGAGGTCAGCGTCCAGGGCGTAAATGCCGTTGCGGGCGCTGGCGGTTAGCATCATGTCGCCCTTGCGCACGAACCCGCGGGGTCCCACGAACGAGACCTCGCTGCCCCGCTCCGTGAGCTGTCTGACCGACACCAGCGTCACCGTTGAGGACGGCACGAGCAGCACGTTGGGCACCAGCACGTGCTCGCCGCCGGCGGTGTGCAGCAGCAGCGAGCCCGAGCCGGTCACGGGCGCCATGCCCGAGTCGCCCCACCGCACGCTGCCCACTGAGGCGGTGGGGGTGAAGCCGTGGAGCAGATCTGAGTCGGGCGTCAGGCTATGGACGCAGGCGGAGTCCAGGAAGGCCACGTTGGCCGCATCCGGACTGGGACCCAGCAACGCGAACGCAGCGGCGCGAGCCGCGCGGCTGTAAGGCCCGCGCCCGCCGCCATTGCCGCCGCGGCTGCCGCCGCGGCGAGAGCGGCGGTTGCCTTCGCCGCCGTTGTTGCCGCCTCCCCCGCCCGACTGGTCGTTACCGCCGTTGATGGATCGACCGCCTCGGCCGCCGCCGCCCCCGTCCCCCTGGCTGTCGCCGTTGGGGTCATCGCCGTCGTCGGCGTCCTCGCCGCCGTCGGAGGGCTGGCAGCCGTCGCGGACCGTGCGGCGATATACCCCGGCCTGCTCATCGCTGGCGCGCTGCGGGCACTCCTTGGCCCAGTGCCCCGGCAGGAAGCAGTAGTGGCAGCTGCTGCTGCTGCCAGCGCCGCCGCTTGTGCTCGCGGCGGCAAGGTGGGACCCGTTGCGCTGCTGAAACAGCTCGATGCGCTTCTCACGATCCGTGAAGAGCTTTTCCGTGGCCAGCTCGCTCTCATCCGCAGCCGGAAGGAAGGCTGCCTCGACCGCTGATGCGAAGTCGGGGTCCTGAATGCCCATGATGATGGTCGTCCGGAATATCGACCAGGGGCACACGGCCGCATTGCCAGCGGCCAGAACCAGCTGAGTGCGCAGCTTGAAGCACTCCTCAAAGTACTGCGCAATGGTCTGGTCGTGCTTCTTGTAGAGTTTGTTCATGTCAATCTGCAGCCCTGCGAGCCGCGTCGCCGACTGCCCACGGAAGTGGCGCTTGAGGGTGGCGAGAGCGGCTGCCGCACTGACGCTGAGAGTGATGAGCGATTTGGGGACAGAAGAGCACGAGTCCCGGATGCGCGACAGCACCTTCTGGGTGTTCTCGGCGTTCTCGCGTGGCGAGTAGCCAGGAGGATTGGCATCGCTGAGAAAGGACTGAAGCCCCTTCTTGCCGCAGGAGTTGGAAATCCACTCGCTCCACTCCTATAAGTTTGTACCGTTGTCTAGAGGCTCTACCTTTCCGCTACTATCCTTAGAACTCATGTGGCTGTTCGGCTTCTGTGCCGAGTAACAGCTTGCGCGTCTGGCCTACTGCCACTTTCGCGCACGGCTGAAGCACTCACGGCAGCAGTGTCGCTTGCCGGGGCTCATAACCTGTTAGAAGGAACGAGTGCTCAGCGCTAGCATGGCTGATGCCGCATGCTGGTGCGCAGGCCAGATGACCTTAGAGCGAGCCGTTGGGTCTAGGACAGACACACAGAGTATGCTACATGAGTGAATCTCCTAGGATTAACGGGGGCTGAGCAGGGCGCACAGCTAGGGCCGGGCCAACACAACCGGTACGGCAGCTCCTCGAGCCTGCCGGTCTTCCCTAGGAAGTCCCCGTTCATGGGGTTCGACTATCGTGGCCGAGAGGACTTAGAGGCACCCAACTAGCGTGCCAACCCTTAATTCTAACATGGCTACCCTCCTTCTGCTCAAGGCAAGGCATGGGGGCGTGGGGATGGAGCTCGATCGAGACCCTCAGCAGACTGGCCGTGTCATCACGCAACGTCCCATCCATAAGAACACCCCAACAAGACCCGGCCCCAGCTGTGAAACCGCTCAACGCCGCAGGACAACGCAGTCGGCACGAACCGCCGAGCCACACCGCACCGCTGAGCCGCACAGCAGAATCCACTCGGCGAGAAGTTCCCCTTGTCCTCGACCGCGTACCGGTACGCCCCAGCCATAGACATGCCCCAGAAGCAAGACAAAGGACACAGCGATCGGCAAGAACCGCAGAGCACAACTGCGCAAAAACACACTCAGCGAGGACTCTCCCGCGTCCTCGACGGTACACACAAAAGGGATAAGGAAACCACCAAACCGAGCAGCGAAAAGAAGCGCGACTGCCGAAGAAATGGTAGCAGGAAACGGGCAGCATCAGTCCTGCCCCATCAAGAGCGAGCCGTACGGTGTACGGCGTACGGCTCACATCAATAGCGAGAATGGCGCCCATTCATCGTACTCCTACCACCATTCCAAAACCCTTCTCACGGTTGACATGAGGGCACTGCTTGTCAGCCCTGCCCCCACCCCTGCCAGCCGTCCTCCGTCCTCTTCCCTCCGTCCTCTCTTCAGCAGCACTGGCGATCATGCGTCCATAACGGAAGCCCCATAGCCATGTCCCACCCCCAGCGAGTCACCGCCCAGCTCCCGTTTGGGCCCGAACCACTGGGCCCCGCTCCCCTGGACCCCTCGCATCCGCCATTCCTCCTCGGCTTCCTCTTCCTATCTTCCCCCCTCCTCCTAGCTTGCTCCTGCTTCTCCTTCGTCGCCGCCTCTGCCTTTGCATTCGCAACTTCCTCTCTCTCGCTTCCTCGTCCGTTCATTCCTCCCGGACGTCAAAGCTCAGGCGCCACAGGCCCGGGGCCGGGCGGGCCCCTGCCGGCCCTGGCCGCGCCGGGCCCAGCCGGGCCCAGCCCATGGGCCCCTACCGGACCTGGAAGTTGAGGTAGCGCAGGCCCAGGTAGGAGAAGGATCGGAACAGCGCCACGAAGCCCACCATGATGAGCACCAGCCAGCCGCGCATCGAGTACCTGGGGGGCAGGGGGGTTAGGGGGGGTTGAGGGGGTAGCAAGGGTTGAAGCTGCCTCCAGCTACCTAGCGGCCCGCGCAGGCGTCCTTGCTCCTCCCCTTCACATGACCCCCCCCTTGCCACCTATGTCTGCCCCCCCTCCCCCCCCCTCACTGGTAGCTGAAGGTGTCCTCCACGTACTGAGCCACGGACATGGTGGTGTTGCGGCCTGGGGTGGGTGGGTTGGGGTTGGAGTGAGTTAGTTGATTGGTTGGTTGTTCGAGCAGGGGGGAGTCGCTTCGCCCCGCCCCCCCCCCCTGGCCGCCAAGCAAGAACAGTCCTGGTCAGGACATTAGGGCGTTGGGAGGGAGGGAGGGAGGGAGGACGAGGGGAGCTCTGACCCGGCACAGGCGCCGCCACGCACATTTCCTCCACACCATGGGCCCAACGCCCTTCCCCAACCGCCAACCGCCGCAACCCGCCAACTGTCAACCACCAACTCACCGACTTCGATGAACACGTCCGTCTGGTCGCCCAGCTGAGTCACGATGCAGCCGTAGATGGTGTAGCTGCGGGGGGTCGGGGGTGGGAGGGGAGGGGGGAAGGGCGGGGGCGACCTTTCACGAAGAGTTGCGCGAGCCAGAGCCAGGGGCCCGAGGGAGCAGGCGGCGCAGAGGCGGCCGCAAGGGGGGGGGGGGGTCGGGAGCTGTGGGAGCTGTGCATGGACATGAGCCGCTGGCATCCGCCGCCAGGGGCTACGGAGGCGGGAGGTACTGCGCTGAGCCACGCATGGGCCGCCGGCGCCAGCGGGTGCCATCGCTCGGGGCTCCCCCCAGGCCCTCAGCACACCCCTCCCCTGCCCCCAAGCAAGTCCCCGTCCCCCTCCCCACCCATTTCCCGTCCCCTCCCCCCCATCTCCCGCCCCGCGGCTCACGTTGCTGGGTTGAAGTAGTAGGCTGCGGGTAGGGAGGGGGGAGAGGAGGGGGGTTGGTGAGCGTGAGGCGCGTGGGGGAGAGGAAAGGCATGTGCCCCAGCGCCAGAGGCCGGCGTCCCCATCCCCCCCCCCCCCACACCCACACACGAGCCCTCCCTCTCCTCCCCCCCATGCCGTGGGTAGAGGCGAACTTGTGGAGCACGGGGCAACACTGGGAATGGAACGTGACTGCGTGACTCGGCGTCCCCATTGCCCCCCCCCCGCCCCCCCACACCCTTTGTCTGCTGTGGGCTTTCGTGTTGCACACCGCCGGCGGGCCGCTCAGCTACTGCTTAGACAACGAACACACCTCTGGCGCTCTCGCTCTGGCGCTCGGACCGTTCGCTCTGGGCTTGCGGAGCTTCGCCAACTGGCGCCCATTCCAGTATGTCGGGAGCAGTTTGCGCCTCACACCCCCGGGGTCTCGCCGGGCTTTCTGCTTGCTTACGGTTGCCGCGTTTGCCAAACACACGGAGCTCCGCAGCATGTAACTGTGTTCGGGTCTGGGCTTCGCTCGGGCTGCTCGGCTGGGTTCCGGTACTCCGCACTACTCTGCTGCATCGCACGCGATCGCATTCTAGCTTCCCAACGGGTACTCCCTAAGCACACGAGCCCCCCGCCCGTCCGCCTGCAGGCTCTGTCTCACCCCACAGCCACCACGGCTTGATGTCCTGCGAGGGGTGGGGCGAGGTGGGAGGGGGCGAGGGGCGGTTCAGAGGGGAGTGCAATGGGGTTTGCTTGGTGGGGACGGTGTGGGCGGTGCGACGGTGCCAGCTCCCGTAGCCAACACTGCAACCGGACAAGCGCCGGACCAGCCCCGGACAAGGCCCCGGATCCCGGATCCGTCCGGACGCCGCTCACGTCTCTGTAGATGAGGAATCCGCAGTACAGGTTCCAGAGCAGTACGAAGAATGACGTGGCGGCCACGCAGGCGGGCATGTTGGGGGTGACGTTCATCATCCTAGTTGGGGGGGGGAGATGGGGGGTGAGGGATGGAGGGGGGGGGAGAGATTAGGCGGGATTGATCAGATCAGGGTGAAGATCCTTCATCCTCGCACGTACCCGACATCTCATCCCAGCCCCTGGCAGCCCCCCTATCCTTTACCCCCCCTCCTCCCCCCCCGCTCACCCCATGCCCCCCCTCAACCCCCCCCCACCCCCCACCCCCTCACCCCATGCCCAGGTATGTGAAGGCCATGATGTTGAGCCAGATGAAGAGCCTTGGGGGGGGAGGCAAGAGGGGGGGGGGATGAGGGGACGAGGCGATGAACTCAGGCACGGGCGGGAACGCTCTCGGTTCGCCCCGCCCCTCCACGCGTCCACTCCCCCTCCGGGCACCGCAGCCCGCGAGTGCTAGGGCCCCGACCATTGCTGCCCGAGGGAAGCCCCTGAGGGAGACCGCTCCCCCGCTTTCCCCCCGTCGTCTTCCCTCCCGTCCCCAAAGGGCCATGTACCCACCAAAACCACATGGCCTTGGCGCTGCCCCCCTCCCCCAGCGCCCCCAGGCCCCGCCGGGCCCGAACCCGGGCCCCACCAGGCCCAAGCCCCGGGCCCTCACCAGAACCACATGGCCTTGGCGCTGCCCCCCTCCCCCAGCGCCCCCAGGCCCCCCCGGGCCCGAACCCGGGCCCCACCAGGCCCAAGCCCCGGGCCCTCACCAGAACCACATGGCCTTGGCGCTGTCAAACTCAAAGTGAGCGGTGGTGTACACAATGACGACGTAGATCACACTCTGTACGAACAGGTACGGAAACTCGGCCAGGCCCTGGGGGGATCAGGGGTTGGGGTTGGGGTAGGGGTTGGGGTTGGGGGTGGGAGGGAGCCAGGGGAAGGGCTGTTTGGCCGAAAGCGAGTTGGGTGCAACGACTCTTACACCCGCTGCCCCTGTCCCTCCCACCCCCCGCCCCCGCCCACCTGTGCGGCTGCAAATACGGCACTGCCGTACATCCCGGACGCCCTCTCCCGGTAGAAGACCGCCCGGTCCCCCGTGACCACCGGCATCACCTGAAGGGGGGGGGGTAGGACGAGGGGGGGGGTAGGAGAGGGGGGGAAGGGTGAGAGGGGGCAGGATTGGGGGACAACGCACTGGTGCAGGGGACCGTGCTGCGCTCCGGCCGGACCGTGCTGCGCTCTGCTCAGGGCAGCTCAGCTCAGGGGCAGGCGGCCTCGACCCCCCCCCCCTTGCCTCTCCCCCTCTACCCCCTCACCACCAGGCAGTTGGTCATGGCCAGGAAGAGGGAGGCCACCCCTCCTCCCCCTTGCCCCCCCCCCTCCTCCCCCCCTTGCCTCCCCCCCCCTGTTGCCTCTCCCCCCCCCTCACCACCAGGCAGTTGGTCATGGCCAGGAAGAGGGAGGTGGTGTAGAGCGCCCCCATGATGTCCAGAACACCCAGCAGGGAGTCCCTGTTGGGGGGGGGGAGGGGGGGGGAGGGCGACGAGGAGTGGGTTGGGGGTGGCGTCCCTCGTATGAGGCCAAGCGGGCAGAGGAGCGGTAGGGCGCACGTGCTGCTCGGCTGCGCTTCTCCCCCCCTCCCCCCCCATCCCTCCCCCCTTCTCTCCCCCCTACCCCTTGGTGCCTCGGTCCCAGTACAGAGTGCCCAGGGCCAGGCCCAGGCCGATGGTGACTGGGGGGAAGGGTGGCGAGAGGGGATGACGATTGAGATCAGATTCTGGGGACATGGAGATCAGATCCATGGGGGCATGGATCATGCAGGAGCCGTCCCATCCCTGTGCGCCCTTCCCACACTAAGCTCTCGCACGGCCCTGCTTGCCCTGCCTTCCTCCTCCCCCCCTCCACCCCACCCACCCGCGAACCGCAGGAGGTTGTAGGCCGGGTTGCGCCAATAGGAGGTGAGCGCGCGCTTCACCTGGGGGGGAGGGGAGAGGGGGGGCGGCGCAGAGCAGGGAAGGCGTGTCACCGGTACGCTCCTCACCGACTCCCGAGTCGAGCTGCCCCAAAACGCGCACCAACCGTGCCGAGCGTTAAACCGAGATCGCTCCAACCCCCTCTCACCCTCCCTCCTCCCCCCTCCTTTGTCCCCCCGTATTCGTCAAAGAACCGTTCCCCCCTCTCCACAACCCCTCACCAGGAGCATCAGCTGCACCCAGGCCGGCTGAGCGTACCGCCGCCCGCCCGCCGGCAGACCCGCCTCCGCCTCCGCACCCGCCCCCGCCTCCACACCCGCCTCGGGGTCCGCCCCCGCGGGGCTGGTGCCGGTGCCGGTGGAGGCCTTACCCACGTGCTGCTGAACGCGGGCGGCAGCGGTACTGCGGGGAACCGGGGGGGGGGAACAAGGGGGTAGTGAAGGAGGGTAACACAGGGCCAGGGGCCTGACCGGGAGGAAGCCGTTGGAAGGGTTGATGGGCGCGTGAGGGGCAAGGAGGGAGGTGCACTCCATGCGAGAAGCAGCCCCCGCCGCTCCATGCGTAGACAGCCCTTCATTCGTCAGCTTCGCACACTCCTCGCGCACACCCTCCGTTCGCCCGGGCCTCGGCCTTCCGATACCACACTCACTCCCCGTCAGACCTTCCGGGCCCCCACCTTCCGCCTCCCCACCCTGATACCACACTCACGCTGCGCCCGGGTCCACCCCCAGGGCCTCCCCCCCCCCTCTTCCCCCCCTCCCCCCCCTCTCACGCTGCGCCCGGGTCCACCCCGAGGGCCTCCCTCCCCCTCTTCCCCCCCTCCCTCCCCTGTCAGGTCCCTCCCCCCCCTCTCACGCTGCGCCCGGGTCCACCCCGAGGGCCTCCCTCCCCCTCTTCCCCCCCTCCCTCCCCTGTCAGGTGCCTTCCCCCCCTCTCACGCTGCGCCCGGCGACTCCTCCCACAGGTCAGCGAAGTCCACCCCGAGGCCCTCTCCCCCCCCCTCTTCCCCCCCTCCCCCCCCTGTCAGGTCCCTCCCCCCCCTCTCACGCTGCGCCCGGCGACTCCTCCCACAGGTCAGCGAAGTCCACCCCCAGGCCCTCCTCGGCGGCGGGGGCGGTCACCTCGAGCATCCAGTTGGCGGGGTTGAACAGCGGCTGGTAGCTGGGGGGGCGGAGGGGTAACGGGCGGGGGAAAGGGAGGGGCGTGTGTGTTTCGCCGACGTGTCACGCAGCCGGGATGGCGTGGCCCGGTCGAAGGTCGGAAAGCGGGTCATGTCCTGTGGTCTAGGGGCATTTGATGAGTTTCCCCTGCGCGCTCTGCTTCCCCCCGTTCCCTCCGCCAAAAGAAACAGACCCTCAAAACAAGCTCCCCGTTCTTTCTGCCGCGCTCCCCTTCCCCCCCCACCTGGGCACGCCCGGTACGGCCTCCAGGTATGCGATGAGCTCCCGCTGCCCCCCGCCCGCCCCCAGGGGGCCGTTGTAGATGACGCGGCCGCCGGGCTTGAGGAGCAGCAGCCTGGGGGGGGGGGAGGAGGCAAGGGGGAGGGGGAGAGGGAGAGGGCATTGGAAGGACAGGAGTGGTCGGGAAGGGGTGAAAGGGGTGGCAACACGTCGACATTTGTTCGCGCTTGTTCCGCCTCTTCTCTCCATGTGACCCTCTCCCCTCCCCCTACCTCCCGAACACAGTATCCAACCCCTAAGATCCAACCCCCTAAAGTCCACCCTCGTACAGATCCACCACCCCCCCTCACTCGTCAAAGTAGTCCAAGATCTCACGGTTGGGCTGGGGGGGAGCGGGGAGGGGGGGGGACGGGTGTGGGTGGCGTCAGCGTGTGGCGATGTGCGGCAGTGGCATGTTGCACGCAAAGCCTCCAATCACTCCGGACCCGTCAACCCCACTTCCGACCTCCCCGTCCGTTCAGTCAACACGCCCTCCCCTCCCCCCCTCTACCTGGTGGATGGGTCCATCCCCCTCAGACCCCCCCCCGTCCCCTGTCCCCTCCCCCCCACGGGGCCCCCCACGTGCGCCCTCCCCCCCCCTCTACCTGGTGGATGGTGCACACCACGGTCCTCCCCGAGGCCACCGTGTTCCGCACCGCCCGCATCACCATGCCGGCAGCGCGGGCGTCCAGGCCTGTGGTGGGCTCGTCCTGGGGGGGGGAGAGGGCGGGAGTTCGGTGCAGGATTTGGACGACGACTGGACAGACGACGGGAACGACGGAAAGATGTGTCAAGAGCTCGCACCCACGCCCTCCACACGCCCATACACACACATTTTCCACCCCTCCCCCATTCCCCCCCCCCTCACCAGGAACACGATGGACGGGTTGGCCACCAGCTCGCAGGCAATGGTCAGCCGCTTGCGCGCCTCCGTGCTCAGACCGCCGCCGTCCCCGCC
>JAEHOE010000375.1:0-28141 GCA_016858145.1 Edaphochlamys debaryana | reverse complement strand
GGGGGGCGAAGCTGCGCGCTCTGGGAGACCCGGGGGAAGGCCGGGGGCCGGGGCCGCGGACCCCGCCTCCGCGCAAAATCGGCCCTCTCTGCTCCGGGCCGTTCCAAGCCCGCCAACCCCTTGCAAGCATCGATTATATGTATTGAAGGGTTGAGAAGGCTTGGGAGGTGCGGGGACGCGGTGGGGCGAGAGCTGCGCGCTCTGGGAGACCCGGGGGAAGGCCGGGGGCCGGGGCCGCGGACCCCGCCTCCGCGCAAAATCGGCCCGCTCTGCTCCGGGCCGTTCCAAGCCCGCCAACCCCCTTGCAAGCATCGATTATATGTATTGAAGGGTTGAGAAGGCTTGGGAGGTGCGGGGACGCGGTGGGGCGAGAGCTGCGCGCTCTGGGAGACCCGGGGGAAGGCCGGGGGCCGGGGCCGCGGACCCCGCCTCCGCGCAAAATCGGCCCGCTCTGCTCCGGGCCGTTCCAAGCCCGCCAACCCCCTTGCAAGCATCGATTATATGTATTGAAGGGTTGAGAAGGCTTGGGAGGTGCGGGGACGCGGTGGGGCGAGAGCTGCGCGCTCTGGGAGACCCGGGGGAAGGCCGGGGGCCGGGGCCGCGGACCCCGCCTCCGCGCAAAATCGGCCCGCTCTGCTCCGGGCCGTTCCAAGCCCGCCAACCCCCTTGCAAGCATCGCTTATATGTATTGAAGGGTTGAGAAGGCTTGGGAGGTGCGGGGACGCGGTGGGGCGAGAGCTGCGCGCTCTGGGAGACCCGGGGGAAGGCCGGGGGCCGGGGCCGCGGACCCCGCCTCCGCGCAAACTCGGCCCGCTCTGCTCCGGGCCGTTCCAAGCCCGCCAACCCCCTTGCAAGCATCGATTATATGTATTGAAGGGTTGAGAAGGCTTGGGAGGTGCGGGGACGCGGTGGGGCGAGAGCTGCGCGCTCTGGGAGACCCGGGGGAAGGCCGGGGGCCGGGGCCGCGC
Source organism: Edaphochlamys debaryana (assembly GCA_016858145.1). NCBI lineage: Eukaryota > Viridiplantae > Chlorophyta > Chlorophyceae > Chlamydomonadales > Edaphochlamys > Edaphochlamys debaryana. The sequence continues at coordinate 27,173 of JAEHOE010000375.1, read as the reverse complement.
GCGGACCCCGCCTCCGCGCAAAATCGGCCCGCTCTGCTCCGGGCCGTTCCAAGCCCGCCAACCCCCTTGCAAGCATCGATTATATGTATTGAAGGGTTGAGAAGGCTTGGGAGGTGCGGGGACGCGGTGGGGCGAGAGCTGCGCGCTCTGGGAGACCCGGGGGAAGGCCGGGGGCCGGGGCCGCGGACCCCGCCTCCGCGCAAAATCGGCCCGCTCTGCTCCGGGCCGTTCCAAGCCCGCCAACCCCCTTGCAAGCATCGATTATATGTATTGAAGGGTTGAGAAGGCTTGGGAGGTGCGGGGACGCGGTGGGGCGAGAGCTGCGCGCTCTGGGAGACCCGGGGGAAGGCCGGGGGCCGGGGCCGCGGACCCCGCCTCCGCGCAAAATCGGCCCGCTCTGCTCCGGGCCGTTCCAAGCCCGCCAACCCCCTTGCAAGCATCGATTATATGTATTGAAGGGTTGAGAAGGCTTGGGAGGTGCGGGGACGCGGTGGGGCGAGAGCTGCGCGCTCTGGGAGACCCGGGGGAAGGCCGGGGGCCGGGGCCGCGGACCCCGCCTCCGCGCAAAATCGGCCCGCTCTGCTCCGGGCCGTTCCAAGCCCGCCAACCCCCTTGCAAGCATCGATTATATGTATTGAAGGGTTGAGAAGGCTTGGGAGGTGCGGGGACGCGGTGGGGCGAGAGCTGCGCGCTCTGGGAGACCCGGGGGAAGGCCGGGGGCCGGGGCCGCGGACCCCGCCTCCGCGCAAAATCGGCCCGCTCTGCTCCGGGCCGTTCCAAGCCCGCCAACCCCCTTGCAAGCATCGATTATATGTATTGAAGGGTTGAGAAGGCTTGGGAGGTGCGGGGACGCGGTGGGGCGAGAGCTGCGCGCTCTGGGAGACCCGGGGGAAGGCCGGGGGCCGGGGCCGCGGACCCCGCCTCCGCGCAAAATCGGCCCGCTCTGCTCCGGGCCGTTCCAAGCCCGCCAACCCCCTTGCAAGCATCGATTATATGTATTGAAGGGTTGAGAAGGCTTGGGAGGTGCGGGGACGCGGTGGGGCGAGAGCTGCGCGCTCTGGGAGACCCGGGGGAAGGCCGGGGGCCGGGGCCGCGGACCCCGCCTCCGCGCAAAATCGGCCCGCTCTGCTCCGGGCCGTTCCAAGCCCGCCAACCCCCTTGCAAGCATCGATTATATGTATTGAAGGGTTGAGAAGGCTTGGGAGGTGCGGGGACGCGGTGGGGCGAGAGCTGCGCGCTCTGGGAGACCCGGGGGAAGGCCGGGGGCCGGGGCCGCGGACCCCGCCTCCGCGCAAAATCGGCCCGCTCTGCTCCGGGCCGTTCCAAGCCCGCCAACCCCCTTGCAAGCATCGATTATATGTATTGAAGGGTTGAGAAGGCTTGGGAGGTGCGGGGACGCGGTGGGGCGAGAGCTGCGCGCTCTGGGAGACCCGGGGGAAGGCCGGGGGCCGGGGCCGCGGACCCCGCCTCCGCGCAAAATCGGCCCGCTCTGCTCCGGGCCGTTCCAAGCCCGCCAACCCCCTTGCAAGCATCGATTATATGTATTGAAGGGTTGAGAAGGCTTGGGAGGTGCGGGGACGCGGTGGGGCGAGAGCTGCGCGCTCTGGGAGACCCGGGGGAAGGCCGGGGGCCGGGGCCGCGGACCCCGCCTCCGCGCAAAATCGGCCCGCTCTGCTCCGGGCCGTTCCAAGCCCGCCAACCCCCTTGCAAGCATCGATTATATGTATTGAAGGGTTGAGAAGGCTTGGGAGGTGCGGGGACGCGGTGGGGCGAGAGCTGCGCGCTCTGGGAGACCCGGGGGAAGGCCGGGGGCCGGGGCCGCGGACCCCGCCTCCGCGCAAAATCGGCCCGCTCTGCTCCGGGCCGTTCCAAGCCCGCCAACCCCCTTGCAAGCATCGATTATATGTATTGAAGGGTTGAGAAGGCTTGGGAGGTGCGGGGACGCGGTGGGGCGAGAGCTGCGCGCTCTGGGAGACCCGGGGGAAGGCCGGGGGCCGGGGCCGCGGACCCCGCCTCCGCGCAAAATCGGCCCGCTCTGCTCCGGGCCGTTCCAAGCCCGCCAACCCCCTTGCAAGCATCGATTATATGTATTGAAGGGTTGAGAAGGCTTGGGAGGTGCGGGGACGCGGTGGGGCGAGAGCTGCGCGCTCTGGGAGACCCGGGGGAAGGCCGGGGGCCGGGGCCGCGGACCCCGCCTCCGCGCAAAATCGGCCCGCTCTGCTCCGGGCCGTTCCAAGCCCGCCAACCCCCTTGCAAGCATCGATTATATGTATTGAAGGGTTGAGAAGGCTTGGGAGGTGCGGGGACGCGGTGGGGCGAGAGCTGCGCGCTCTGGGAGACCCGGGGGAAGGCCGGGGGCCGGGGCCGCGGACCCCGCCTCCGCGCAAAATCGGCCCGCTCTGCTCCGGGCCGTTCCAAGCCCGCCAACCCCCTTGCAAGCATCGATTATATGTATTGAAGGGTTGAGAAGGCTTGGGAGGTGCGGGGACGCGGTGGGGCGAGAGCTGCGCGCTCTGGGAGACCCGGGGGAAGGCCGGGGGCCGGGGCCGCGGACCCCGCCTCCGCGCAAAATCGGCCCGCTCTGCTCCGGGCCGTTCCAAGCCCGCCAACCCCCTTGCAAGCATCGATTATATGTATTGAAGGGTTGAGAAGGCTTGGGAGGTGCGGGGACGCGGTGGGGCGAGAGCTGCGCGCTCTGGGAGACCCGGGGGAAGGCCGGGGGCCGGGGCCGCGGACCCCGCCTCCGCGCAAAATCGGCCCGCTCTGCTCCGGGCCGTTCCAAGCCCGCCAACCCCCTTGCAAGCATCGATTATATGTATTGAAGGGTTGAGAAGGCTTGGGAGGTGCGGGGACGCGGTGGGGCGAGAGCTGCGCGCTCTGGGAGACCCGGGGGAAGGCCGGGGGCCGGGGCCGCGGACCCCGCCTCCGCGCAAAATCGGCCCGCTCTGCTCCGGGCCGTTCCAAGCCCGCCAACCCCCTTGCAAGCATCGATTATATGTATTGAAGGGTTGAGAAGGCTTGGGAGGTGCGGGGACGCGGTGGGGCGAGAGCTGCGCGCTCTGGGAGACCCGGGGGAAGGCCGGGGGCCGGGGCCGCGGACCCCGCCTCCGCGCAAAATCGGCCCGCTCTGCTCCGGGCCGTTCCAAGCCCGCCAACCCCCTTGCAAGCATCGATTATATGTATTGAAGGGTTGAGAAGGCTTGGGAGGTGCGGGGACGCGGTGGGGCGAGAGCTGCGCGCTCTGGGAGACCCGGGGGAAGGCCGGGGGCCGGGGCCGCGGACCCCGCCTCCGCGCAAAATCGGCCCGCTCTGCTCCGGGCCGTTCCAAGCCCGCCAACCCCCTTGCAAGCATCGATTATATGTATTGAAGGGTTGAGAAGGCTTGGGAGGTGCGGGGACGCGGTGGGGCGAGAGCTGCGCGCTCTGGGAGACCCGGGGGAAGGCCGGGGGCCGGGGCCGCGGACCCCGCCTCCGCGCAAAATCGGCCCGCTCTGCTCCGGGCCGTTCCAAGCCCGCCAACCCCCTTGCAAGCATCGATTATATGTATTGAAGGGTTGAGAAGGCTTGGGAGGTGCGGGGACGCGGTGGGGCGAGAGCTGCGCGCTCTGGGAGACCCGGGGGAAGGCCGGGGGCCGGGGCCGCGGACCCCGCCTCCGCGCAAAATCGGCCCGCTCTGCTCCGGGCCGTTCCAAGCCCGCCAACCCCCTTGCAAGCATCGATTATATGTATTGAAGGGTTGAGAAGGCTTGGGAGGTGCGGGGACGCGGTGGGGCGAGAGCTGCGCGCTCTGGGAGACCCGGGGGAAGGCCGGGGGCCGGGGCCGCGGACCCCGCCTCCGCGCAAAATCGGCCCGCTCTGCTCCGGGCCGTTCCAAGCCCGCCAACCCCCTTGCAAGCATCGATTATATGTATTGAAGGGTTGAGAAGGCTTGGGAGGTGCGGGGACGCGGTGGGGCGAGAGCTGCGCGCTCTGGGAGACCCGGGGGAAGGCCGGGGGCCGGGGCCGCGGACCCCGCCTCCGCGCAAAATCGGCCCGCTCTGCTCCGGGCCGTTCCAAGCCCGCCAACCCCCTTGCAAGCATCGATTATATGTATTGAAGGGTTGAGAAGGCTTGGGAGGTGCGGGGACGCGGTGGGGCGAGAGCTGCGCGCTCTGGGAGACCCGGGGGAAGGCCGGGGGCCGGGGCCGCGGACCCCGCCTCCGCGCAAAATCGGCCCGCTCTGCTCCGGGCCGTTCCAAGCCCGCCAACCCCCTTGCAAGCATCGATTATATGTATTGAAGGGTTGAGAAGGCTTGGGAGGTGCGGGGACGCGGTGGGGCGAGAGCTGCGCGCTCTGGGAGACCCGGGGGAAGGCCGGGGGCCGGGGCCGCGGACCCCGCCTCCGCGCAAAATCGGCCCGCTCTGCTCCGGGCCGTTCCAAGCCCGCCAACCCCCTTGCAAGCATCGATTATATGTATTGAAGGGTTGAGAAGGCTTGGGAGGTGCGGGGACGCGGTGGGGCGAGAGCTGCGCGCTCTGGGAGACCCGGGGGAAGGCCGGGGGCCGGGGCCGCGGACCCCGCCTCCGCGCAAAATCGGCCCGCTCTGCTCCGGGCCGTTCCAAGCCCGCCAACCCCCTTGCAAGCATCGATTATATGTATTGAAGGGTTGAGAAGGCTTGGGAGGTGCGGGGACGCGGTGGGGCGAGAGCTGCGCGCTCTGGGAGACCCGGGGGAAGGCCGGGGGCCGGGGCCGCGGACCCCGCCTCCGCGCAAAATCGGCCCGCTCTGCTCCGGGCCGTTCCAAGCCCGCCAACCCCCTTGCAAGCATCGATTATATGTATTGAAGGGTTGAGAAGGCTTGGGAGGTGCGGGGACGCGGTGGGGCGAGAGCTGCGCGCTCTGGGAGACCCGGGGGAAGGCCGGGGGCCGGGGCCGCGGACCCCGCCTCCGCGCAAAATCGGCCCGCTCTGCTCCGGGCCGTTCCAAGCCCGCCAACCCCCTTGCAAGCATCGATTATATGTATTGAAGGGTTGAGAAGGCTTGGGAGGTGCGGGGACGCGGTGGGGCGAGAGCTGCGCGCTCTGGGAGACCCGGGGGAAGGCCGGGGGCCGGGGCCGCGGACCCCGCCTCCGCGCAAAATCGGCCCGCTCTGCTCCGGGCCGTTCCAAGCCCGCCAACCCCCTTGCAAGCATCGATTATATGTATTGAAGGGTTGAGAAGGCTTGGGAGGTGCGGGGACGCGGTGGGGCGAGAGCTGCGCGCTCTGGGAGACCCGGGGGAAGGCCGGGGGCCGGGGCCGCGGACCCCGCCTCCGCGCAAAATCGGCCCGCTCTGCTCCGGGCCGTTCCAAGCCCGCCAACCCCCTTGCAAGCATCGATTATATGTATTGAAGGGTTGAGAAGGCTTGGGAGGTGCGGGGACGCGGTGGGGCGAGAGCTGCGCGCTCTGGGAGACCCGGGGGAAGGCCGGGGGCCGGGGCCGCGGACCCCGCCTCCGCGCAAAATCGGCCCGCTCTGCTCCGGGCCGTTCCAAGCCCGCCAACCCCCTTGCAAGCATCGATTATATGTATTGAAGGGTTGAGAAGGCTTGGGAGGTGCGGGGACGCGGTGGGGCGAGAGCTGCGCGCTCTGGGAGACCCGGGGGAAGGCCGGGGGCCGGGGCCGCGGACCCCGCCTCCGCGCAAAATCGGCCCGCTCTGCTCCGGGCCGTTCCAAGCCCGCCAACCCCCTTGCAAGCATCGATTATATGTATTGAAGGGTTGAGAAGGCTTGGGAGGTGCGGGGACGCGGTGGGGCGAGAGCTGCGCGCTCTGGGAGACCCGGGGGAAGGCCGGGGGCCGGGGCCGCGGACCCCGCCTCCGCGCAAAATCGGCCCGCTCTGCTCCGGGCCGTTCCAAGCCCGCCAACCCCCTTGCAAGCATCGATTATATGTATTGAAGGGTTGAGAAGGCTTGGGAGGTGCGGGGACGCGGTGGGGCGAGAGCTGCGCGCTCTGGGAGACCCGGGGGAAGGCCGGGGGCCGGGGCCGCGGACCCCGCCTCCGCGCAAAATCGGCCCGCTCTGCTCCGGGCCGTTCCAAGCCCGCCAACCCCCTTGCAAGCATCGATTATATGTATTGAAGGGTTGAGAAGGCTTGGGAGGTGCGGGGACGCGGTGGGGCGAGAGCTGCGCGCTCTGGGAGACCCGGGGGAAGGCCGGGGGCCGGGGCCGCGGACCCCGCCTCCGCGCAAAATCGGCCCGCTCTGCTCCGGGCCGTTCCAAGCCCGCCAACCCCCTTGCAAGCATCGATTATATGTATTGAAGGGTTGAGAAGGCTTGGGAGGTGCGGGGACGCGGTGGGGCGAGAGCTGCGCGCTCTGGGAGACCCGGGGGAAGGCCGGGGGCCGGGGCCGCGGACCCCGCCTCCGCGCAAAATCGGCCCGCTCTGCTCCGGGCCGTTCCAAGCCCGCCAACCCCCTTGCAAGCATCGATTATATGTATTGAAGGGTTGAGAAGGCTTGGGAGGTGCGGGGACGCGGTGGGGCGAGAGCTGCGCGCTCTGGGAGACCCGGGGGAAGGCCGGGGGCCGGGGCCGCGGACCCCGCCTCCGCGCAAAATCGGCCCGCTCTGCTCCGGGCCGTTCCAAGCCCGCCAACCCCCTTGCAAGCATCGATTATATGTATTGAAGGGTTGAGAAGGCTTGGGAGGTGCGGGGACGCGGTGGGGCGAGAGCTGCGCGCTCTGGGAGACCCGGGGGAAGGCCGGGGGCCGGGGCCGCGGACCCCGCCTCCGCGCAAAATCGGCCCGCTCTGCTCCGGGCCGTTCCAAGCCCGCCAACCCCCTTGCAAGCATCGATTATATGTATTGAAGGGTTGAGAAGGCTTGGGAGGTGCGGGGACGCGGTGGGGCGAGAGCTGCGCGCTCTGGGAGACCCGGGGGAAGGCCGGGGGCCGGGGCCGCGGACCCCGCCTCCGCGCAAAATCGGCCCGCTCTGCTCCGGGCCGTTCCAAGCCCGCCAACCCCCTTGCAAGCATCGATTATATGTATTGAAGGGTTGAGAAGGCTTGGGAGGTGCGGGGACGCGGTGGGGCGAGAGCTGCGCGCTCTGGGAGACCCGGGGGAAGGCCGGGGGCCGGGGCCGCGGACCCCGCCTCCGCGCAAAATCGGCCCGCTCTGCTCCGGGCCGTTCCAAGCCCGCCAACCCCCTTGCAAGCATCGATTATATGTATTGAAGGGTTGAGAAGGCTTGGGAGGTGCGGGGACGCGGTGGGGCGAGAGCTGCGCGCTCTGGGAGACCCGGGGGAAGGCCGGGGGCCGGGGCCGCGGACCCCGCCTCCGCGCAAAATCGGCCCGCTCTGCTCCGGGCCGTTCCAAGCCCGCCAACCCCCTTGCAAGCATCGATTATATGTATTGAAGGGTTGAGAAGGCTTGGGAGGTGCGGGGACGCGGTGGGGCGAGAGCTGCGCGCTCTGGGAGACCCGGGGGAAGGCCGGGGGCCGGGGCCGCGGACCCCGCCTCCGCGCAAAATCGGCCCGCTCTGCTCCGGGCCGTTCCAAGCCCGCCAACCCCCTTGCAAGCATCGATTATATGTATTGAAGGGTTGAGAAGGCTTGGGAGGTGCGGGGACGCGGTGGGGCGAGAGCTGCGCGCTCTGGGAGACCCGGGGGAAGGCCGGGGGCCGGGGCCGCGGACCCCGCCTCCGCGCAAAATCGGCCCGCTCTGCTCCGGGCCGTTCCAAGCCCGCCAACCCCCTTGCAAGCATCGATTATATGTATTGAAGGGTTGAGAAGGCTTGGGAGGTGCGGGGACGCGGTGGGGCGAGAGCTGCGCGCTCTGGGAGACCCGGGGGAAGGCCGGGGGCCGGGGCCGCGGACCCCGCCTCCGCGCAAAATCGGCCCGCTCTGCTCCGGGCCGTTCCAAGCCCGCCAACCCCCTTGCAAGCATCGATTATATGTATTGAAGGGTTGAGAAGGCTTGGGAGGTGCGGGGACGCGGTGGGGCGAGAGCTGCGCGCTCTGGGAGACCCGGGGGAAGGCCGGGGGCCGGGGCCGCGGACCCCGCCTCCGCGCAAAATCGGCCCGCTCTGCTCCGGGCCGTTCCAAGCCCGCCAACCCCCTTGCAAGCATCGATTATATGTATTGAAGGGTTGAGAAGGCTTGGGAGGTGCGGGGACGCGGTGGGGCGAGAGCTGCGCGCTCTGGGAGACCCGGGGGAAGGCCGGGGGCCGGGGCCGCGGACCCCGCCTCCGCGCAAAATCGGCCCGCTCTGCTCCGGGCCGTTCCAAGCCCGCCAACCCCCTTGCAAGCATCGATTATATGTATTGAAGGGTTGAGAAGGCTTGGGAGGTGCGGGGACGCGGTGGGGCGAGAGCTGCGCGCTCTGGGAGACCCGGGGGAAGGCCGGGGGCCGGGGCCGCGGACCCCGCCTCCGCGCAAAATCGGCCCGCTCTGCTCCGGGCCGTTCCAAGCCCGCCAACCCCCTTGCAAGCATCGATTATATGTATTGAAGGGTTGAGAAGGCTTGGGAGGTGCGGGGACGCGGTGGGGCGAGAGCTGCGCGCTCTGGGAGACCCGGGGGAAGGCCGGGGGCCGGGGCCGCGGACCCCGCCTCCGCGCAAAATCGGCCCGCTCTGCTCCGGGCCGTTCCAAGCCCGCCAACCCCCTTGCAAGCATCGATTATATGTATTGAAGGGTTGAGAAGGCTTGGGAGGTGCGGGGACGCGGTGGGGCGAGAGCTGCGCGCTCTGGGAGACCCGGGGGAAGGCCGGGGGCCGGGGCCGCGGACCCCGCCTCCGCGCAAAATCGGCCCGCTCTGCTCCGGGCCGTTCCAAGCCCGCCAACCCCCTTGCAAGCATCGATTATATGTATTGAAGGGTTGAGAAGGCTTGGGAGGTGCGGGGACGCGGTGGGGCGAGAGCTGCGCGCTCTGGGAGACCCGGGGGAAGGCCGGGGGCCGGGGCCGCGGACCCCGCCTCCGCGCAAAATCGGCCCGCTCTGCTCCGGGCCGTTCCAAGCCCGCCAACCCCCTTGCAAGCATCGATTATATGTATTGAAGGGTTGAGAAGGCTTGGGAGGTGCGGGGACGCGGTGGGGCGAGAGCTGCGCGCTCTGGGAGACCCGGGGGAAGGCCGGGGGCCGGGGCCGCGGACCCCGCCTCCGCGCAAAATCGGCCCGCTCTGCTCCGGGCCGTTCCAAGCCCGCCAACCCCCTTGCAAGCATCGATTATATGTATTGAAGGGTTGAGAAGGCTTGGGAGGTGCGGGGACGCGGTGGGGCGAGAGCTGCGCGCTCTGGGAGACCCGGGGGAAGGCCGGGGGCCGGGGCCGCGGACCCCGCCTCCGCGCAAAATCGGCCCGCTCTGCTCCGGGCCGTTCCAAGCCCGCCAACCCCCTTGCAAGCATCGATTATATGTATTGAAGGGTTGAGAAGGCTTGGGAGGTGCGGGGACGCGGTGGGGCGAGAGCTGCGCGCTCTGGGAGACCCGGGGGAAGGCCGGGGGCCGGGGCCGCGGACCCCGCCTCCGCGCAAAATCGGCCCGCTCTGCTCCGGGCCGTTCCAAGCCCGCCAACCCCCTTGCAAGCATCGATTATATGTATTGAAGGGTTGAGAAGGCTTGGGAGGTGCGGGGACGCGGTGGGGCGAGAGCTGCGCGCTCTGGGAGACCCGGGGGAAGGCCGGGGGCCGGGGCCGCGGACCCCGCCTCCGCGCAAAATCGGCCCGCTCTGCTCCGGGCCGTTCCAAGCCCGCCAACCCCCTTGCAAGCATCGATTATATGTATTGAAGGGTTGAGAAGGCTTGGGAGGTGCGGGGACGCGGTGGGGCGAGAGCTGCGCGCTCTGGGAGACCCGGGGGAAGGCCGGGGGCCGGGGCCGCGGACCCCGCCTCCGCGCAAAATCGGCCCGCTCTGCTCCGGGCCGTTCCAAGCCCGCCAACCCCCTTGCAAGCATCGATTATATGTATTGAAGGGTTGAGAAGGCTTGGGAGGTGCGGGGACGCGGTGGGGCGAGAGCTGCGCGCTCTGGGAGACCCGGGGGAAGGCCGGGGGCCGGGGCCGCGGACCCCGCCTCCGCGCAAAATCGGCCCGCTCTGCTCCGGGCCGTTCCAAGCCCGCCAACCCCCTTGCAAGCATCGATTATATGTATTGAAGGGTTGAGAAGGCTTGGGAGGTGCGGGGACGCGGTGGGGCGAGAGCTGCGCGCTCTGGGAGACCCGGGGGAAGGCCGGGGGCCGGGGCCGCGGACCCCGCCTCCGCGCAAAATCGGCCCGCTCTGCTCCGGGCCGTTCCAAGCCCGCCAACCCCCTTGCAAGCATCGATTATATGTATTGAAGGGTTGAGAAGGCTTGGGAGGTGCGGGGACGCGGTGGGGCGAGAGCTGCGCGCTCTGGGAGACCCGGGGGAAGGCCGGGGGCCGGGGCCGCGGACCCCGCCTCCGCGCAAAATCGGCCCGCTCTGCTCCGGGCCGTTCCAAGCCCGCCAACCCCCTTGCAAGCATCGATTATATGTATTGAAGGGTTGAGAAGGCTTGGGAGGTGCGGGGACGCGGTGGGGCGAGAGCTGCGCGCTCTGGGAGACCCGGGGGAAGGCCGGGGGCCGGGGCCGCGGACCCCGCCTCCGCGCAAAATCGGCCCGCTCTGCTCCGGGCCGTTCCAAGCCCGCCAACCCCCTTGCAAGCATCGATTATATGTATTGAAGGGTTGAGAAGGCTTGGGAGGTGCGGGGACGCGGTGGGGCGAGAGCTGCGCGCTCTGGGAGACCCGGGGGAAGGCCGGGGGCCGGGGCCGCGGACCCCGCCTCCGCGCAAAATCGGCCCGCTCTGCTCCGGGCCGTTCCAAGCCCGCCAACCCCCTTGCAAGCATCGATTATATGTATTGAAGGGTTGAGAAGGCTTGGGAGGTGCGGGGACGCGGTGGGGCGAGAGCTGCGCGCTCTGGGAGACCCGGGGGAAGGCCGGGGGCCGGGGCCGCGGACCCCGCCTCCGCGCAAAATCGGCCCGCTCTGCTCCGGGCCGTTCCAAGCCCGCCAACCCCCTTGCAAGCATCGATTATATGTATTGAAGGGTTGAGAAGGCTTGGGAGGTGCGGGGACGCGGTGGGGCGAGAGCTGCGCGCTCTGGGAGACCCGGGGGAAGGCCGGGGGCCGGGGCCGCGGACCCCGCCTCCGCGCAAAATCGGCCCGCTCTGCTCCGGGCCGTTCCAAGCCCGCCAACCCCCTTGCAAGCATCGATTATATGTATTGAAGGGTTGAGAAGGCTTGGGAGGTGCGGGGACGCGGTGGGGCGAGAGCTGCGCGCTCTGGGAGACCCGGGGGAAGGCCGGGGGCCGGGGCCGCGGACCCCGCCTCCGCGCAAAATCGGCCCGCTCTGCTCCGGGCCGTTCCAAGCCCGCCAACCCCCTTGCAAGCATCGATTATATGTATTGAAGGGTTGAGAAGGCTTGGGAGGTGCGGGGACGCGGTGGGGCGAGAGCTGCGCGCTCTGGGAGACCCGGGGGAAGGCCGGGGGCCGGGGCCGCGGACCCCGCCTCCGCGCAAAATCGGCCCGCTCTGCTCCGGGCCGTTCCAAGCCCGCCAACCCCCTTGCAAGCATCGATTATATGTATTGAAGGGTTGAGAAGGCTTGGGAGGTGCGGGGACGCGGTGGGGCGAGAGCTGCGCGCTCTGGGAGACCCGGGGGAAGGCCGGGGGCCGGGGCCGCGGACCCCGCCTCCGCGCAAAATCGGCCCGCTCTGCTCCGGGCCGTTCCAAGCCCGCCAACCCCCTTGCAAGCATCGATTATATGTATTGAAGGGTTGAGAAGGCTTGGGAGGTGCGGGGACGCGGTGGGGCGAGAGCTGCGCGCTCTGGGAGACCCGGGGGAAGGCCGGGGGCCGGGGCCGCGGACCCCGCCTCCGCGCAAAATCGGCCCGCTCTGCTCCGGGCCGTTCCAAGCCCGCCAACCCCCTTGCAAGCATCGATTATATGTATTGAAGGGTTGAGAAGGCTTGGGAGGTGCGGGGACGCGGTGGGGCGAGAGCTGCGCGCTCTGGGAGACCCGGGGGAAGGCCGGGGGCCGGGGCCGCGGACCCCGCCTCCGCGCAAAATCGGCCCGCTCTGCTCCGGGCCGTTCCAAGCCCGCCAACCCCCTTGCAAGCATCGATTATATGTATTGAAGGGTTGAGAAGGCTTGGGAGGTGCGGGGACGCGGTGGGGCGAGAGCTGCGCGCTCTGGGAGACCCGGGGGAAGGCCGGGGGCCGGGGCCGCGGACCCCGCCTCCGCGCAAAATCGGCCCGCTCTGCTCCGGGCCGTTCCAAGCCCGCCAACCCCCTTGCAAGCATCGATTATATGTATTGAAGGGTTGAGAAGGCTTGGGAGGTGCGGGGACGCGGTGGGGCGAGAGCTGCGCGCTCTGGGAGACCCGGGGGAAGGCCGGGGGCCGGGGCCGCGGACCCCGCCTCCGCGCAAAATCGGCCCGCTCTGCTCCGGGCCGTTCCAAGCCCGCCAACCCCCTTGCAAGCATCGATTATATGTATTGAAGGGTTGAGAAGGCTTGGGAGGTGCGGGGACGCGGTGGGGCGAGAGCTGCGCGCTCTGGGAGACCCGGGGGAAGGCCGGGGGCCGGGGCCGCGGACCCCGCCTCCGCGCAAAATCGGCCCGCTCTGCTCCGGGCCGTTCCAAGCCCGCCAACCCCCTTGCAAGCATCGATTATATGTATTGAAGGGTTGAGAAGGCTTGGGAGGTGCGGGGACGCGGTGGGGCGAGAGCTGCGCGCTCTGGGAGACCCGGGGGAAGGCCGGGGGCCGGGGCCGCGGACCCCGCCTCCGCGCAAAATCGGCCCGCTCTGCTCCGGGCCGTTCCAAGCCCGCCAACCCCCTTGCAAGCATCGATTATATGTATTGAAGGGTTGAGAAGGCTTGGGAGGTGCGGGGACGCGGTGGGGCGAGAGCTGCGCGCTCTGGGAGACCCGGGGGAAGGCCGGGGGCCGGGGCCGCGGACCCCGCCTCCGCGCAAAATCGGCCCGCTCTGCTCCGGGCCGTTCCAAGCCCGCCAACCCCCTTGCAAGCATCGATTATATGTATTGAAGGGTTGAGAAGGCTTGGGAGGTGCGGGGACGCGGTGGGGCGAGAGCTGCGCGCTCTGGGAGACCCGGGGGAAGGCCGGGGGCCGGGGCCGCGGACCCCGCCTCCGCGCAAAATCGGCCCGCTCTGCTCCGGGCCGTTCCAAGCCCGCCAACCCCCTTGCAAGCATCGATTATATGTATTGAAGGGTTGAGAAGGCTTGGGAGGTGCGGGGACGCGGTGGGGCGAGAGCTGCGCGCTCTGGGAGACCCGGGGGAAGGCCGGGGGCCGGGGCCGCGGACCCCGCCTCCGCGCAAAATCGGCCCGCTCTGCTCCGGGCCGTTCCAAGCCCGCCAACCCCCTTGCAAGCATCGATTATATGTATTGAAGGGTTGAGAAGGCTTGGGAGGTGCGGGGACGCGGTGGGGCGAGAGCTGCGCGCTCTGGGAGACCCGGGGGAAGGCCGGGGGCCGGGGCCGCGGACCCCGCCTCCGCGCAAAATCGGCCCGCTCTGCTCCGGGCCGTTCCAAGCCCGCCAACCCCCTTGCAAGCATCGATTATATGTATTGAAGGGTTGAGAAGGCTTGGGAGGTGCGGGGACGCGGTGGGGCGAGAGCTGCGCGCTCTGGGAGACCCGGGGGAAGGCCGGGGGCCGGGGCCGCGGACCCCGCCTCCGCGCAAAATCGGCCCGCTCTGCTCCGGGCCGTTCCAAGCCCGCCAACCCCCTTGCAAGCATCGATTATATGTATTGAAGGGTTGAGAAGGCTTGGGAGGTGCGGGGACGCGGTGGGGCGAGAGCTGCGCGCTCTGGGAGACCCGGGGGAAGGCCGGGGGCCGGGGCCGCGGACCCCGCCTCCGCGCAAAATCGGCCCGCTCTGCTCCGGGCCGTTCCAAGCCCGCCAACCCCCTTGCAAGCATCGATTATATGTATTGAAGGGTTGAGAAGGCTTGGGAGGTGCGGGGACGCGGTGGGGCGAGAGCTGCGCGCTCTGGGAGACCCGGGGGAAGGCCGGGGGCCGGGGCCGCGGACCCCGCCTCCGCGCAAAATCGGCCCGCTCTGCTCCGGGCCGTTCCAAGCCCGCCAACCCCCTTGCAAGCATCGATTATATGTATTGAAGGGTTGAGAAGGCTTGGGAGGTGCGGGGACGCGGTGGGGCGAGAGCTGCGCGCTCTGGGAGACCCGGGGGAAGGCCGGGGGCCGGGGCCGCGGACCCCGCCTCCGCGCAAAATCGGCCCGCTCTGCTCCGGGCCGTTCCAAGCCCGCCAACCCCCTTGCAAGCATCGATTATATGTATTGAAGGGTTGAGAAGGCTTGGGAGGTGCGGGGACGCGGTGGGGCGAGAGCTGCGCGCTCTGGGAGACCCGGGGGAAGGCCGGGGGCCGGGGCCGCGGACCCCGCCTCCGCGCAAAATCGGCCCGCTCTGCTCCGGGCCGTTCCAAGCCCGCCAACCCCCTTGCAAGCATCGATTATATGTATTGAAGGGTTGAGAAGGCTTGGGAGGTGCGGGGACGCGGTGGGGCGAGAGCTGCGCGCTCTGGGAGACCCGGGGGAAGGCCGGGGGCCGGGGCCGCGGACCCCGCCTCCGCGCAAAATCGGCCCGCTCTGCTCCGGGCCGTTCCAAGCCCGCCAACCCCCTTGCAAGCATCGATTATATGTATTGAAGGGTTGAGAAGGCTTGGGAGGTGCGGGGACGCGGTGGGGCGAGAGCTGCGCGCTCTGGGAGACCCGGGGGAAGGCCGGGGGCCGGGGCCGCGGACCCCGCCTCCGCGCAAAATCGGCCCGCTCTGCTCCGGGCCGTTCCAAGCCCGCCAACCCCCTTGCAAGCATCGATTATATGTATTGAAGGGTTGAGAAGGCTTGGGAGGTGCGGGGACGCGGTGGGGCGAGAGCTGCGCGCTCTGGGAGACCCGGGGGAAGGCCGGGGGCCGGGGCCGCGGACCCCGCCTCCGCGCAAAATCGGCCCGCTCTGCTCCGGGCCGTTCCAAGCCCGCCAACCCCCTTGCAAGCATCGATTATATGTATTGAAGGGTTGAGAAGGCTTGGGAGGTGCGGGGACGCGGTGGGGCGAGAGCTGCGCGCTCTGGGAGACCCGGGGGAAGGCCGGGGGCCGGGGCCGCGGACCCCGCCTCCGCGCAAAATCGGCCCGCTCTGCTCCGGGCCGTTCCAAGCCCGCCAACCCCCTTGCAAGCATCGATTATATGTATTGAAGGGTTGAGAAGGCTTGGGAGGTGCGGGGACGCGGTGGGGCGAGAGCTGCGCGCTCTGGGAGACCCGGGGGAAGGCCGGGGGCCGGGGCCGCGGACCCCGCCTCCGCGCAAAATCGGCCCGCTCTGCTCCGGGCCGTTCCAAGCCCGCCAACCCCCTTGCAAGCATCGATTATATGTATTGAAGGGTTGAGAAGGCTTGGGAGGTGCGGGGACGCGGTGGGGCGAGAGCTGCGCGCTCTGGGAGACCCGGGGGAAGGCCGGGGGCCGGGGCCGCGGACCCCGCCTCCGCGCAAAATCGGCCCGCTCTGCTCCGGGCCGTTCCAAGCCCGCCAACCCCCTTGCAAGCATCGATTATATGTATTGAAGGGTTGAGAAGGCTTGGGAGGTGCGGGGACGCGGTGGGGCGAGAGCTGCGCGCTCTGGGAGACCCGGGGGAAGGCCGGGGGCCGGGGCCGCGGACCCCGCCTCCGCGCAAAATCGGCCCGCTCTGCTCCGGGCCGTTCCAAGCCCGCCAACCCCCTTGCAAGCATCGATTATATGTATTGAAGGGTTGAGAAGGCTTGGGAGGTGCGGGGACGCGGTGGGGCGAGAGCTGCGCGCTCTGGGAGACCCGGGGGAAGGCCGGGGGCCGGGGCCGCGGACCCCGCCTCCGCGCAAAATCGGCCCGCTCTGCTCCGGGCCGTTCCAAGCCCGCCAACCCCCTTGCAAGCATCGATTATATGTATTGAAGGGTTGAGAAGGCTTGGGAGGTGCGGGGACGCGGTGGGGCGAGAGCTGCGCGCTCTGGGAGACCCGGGGGAAGGCCGGGGGCCGGGGCCGCGGACCCCGCCTCCGCGCAAAATCGGCCCGCTCTGCTCCGGGCCGTTCCAAGCCCGCCAACCCCCTTGCAAGCATCGATTATATGTATTGAAGGGTTGAGAAGGCTTGGGAGGTGCGGGGACGCGGTGGGGCGAGAGCTGCGCGCTCTGGGAGACCCGGGGGAAGGCCGGGGGCCGGGGCCGCGGACCCCGCCTCCGCGCATCAAAATCGGCCCGCTCTGCTCCGGGCCGTTCCAAGCCCGCCAACCCCCTTGCAAGCATCGATTATATGTATTGAAGGGTTGAGAAGGCTTGGGAGGTTAGGGTTTAGGGTTTAGGGTTAGGGAGTTGCCAAGCCTTCTGAACCCTTCAATACATCTAATAGATGCTTGCAAGGGTGTTGACTTACTTACTTCACAGCGTTCTCACCAGCCATGGCGGTCAACTCTCTCTGCGAGAAATATAGCAGCGGGGGTCAGCCCTGCCCGTTTGTGGGGGCTGCCTACGGGGGTGACCTTGGTAGCTTCTCCATCCAGCTTCACCCCGACGCCTCCCTCCGTTCCCAGGCTGAGACGGCCTCACTGCTGCGTCAACCTCACCTGGCCCTGCCTGTGGGCCCTGACGTTCTCCGCATCCCCATCCAGTCCCAACGGGTAATCCAGGCGCCCCATAACGGGAAGCTGCTGTTCCTCAATCTCCCTTGGCACCTGTGCAAGGAGGGCGTGGTGGCGGAGATCCTGCGGTGTGCAGGATGGGAGGCTCCAGGCCCAGACGGCTCAGGGGGGCGAGTGCGGGTGGTGTCAGAGAGCCTGGGAGAGCCAGGCGGCGGCGAAGGCGGGCCGCCGTGCCTCCTCCCCGTTAGCTCCCCGCTGGTTGCCTTTGTTGACGCCCAGGACATTGACGCCCTCTTCCAAAGCCTGCCTGACAGTTTCATTTTTGGCGACTCCACCGTACGCATCAAGAAGCGGGACCTCCGCGAGGCGGCGCCCGACACGCCCTGTGGGCCCGCCCCCGACGGGGAGCCCATGGAGGCGGACAGGACCACACCTCCGGTCCAGGTGCAGTCGGGCACCAGCGCTCAGGACACGGGCGGGTCTGCTCGGACAGGGGAGGGCCACCCTAAGCCAGGCCCGGGGACGGATGGGGACCCCACGTGCCCCCGGGCGGGGCCCGAGGGTTTCGTGGGAGCCGCCGGGGAGCCCATGGAGGCGGACAGGACCACACCTCCGGTCCAGGTGCAGTCGGGCACCAGTGCTCCGGACACGGGGGCGTCTGTTCGGGCAGGGGAGGGAAACCCTGCACCGGGCCAGGGTTCGGTTGGGGACCCCGCTTGCCCCCGGGCGGGGCCCGAGGGTTTCATGGGGCCCAGCCCCCCCACCCCGCACGCGGGGGATGAGCCGGGGCCCAGGGATGCACGCCCGCCCTCCCCTCCCCTCTCCCTGCCCGCCCAGCGGGTGGGCGACGGTCAGACCCCCGTCCGCCCAGCTCCTTCCCCCCCTCAGGCTGGGCCATCTCCGGCTGAGCGCGTGGGCAGAAGCCTCTTTGAGGGCAGTCCCCCCGGCACAGCGGATCGGGCGTCCAGCTGGCGCCGGAACCCCCTGGATGCGGTCCTCCAGCAGGTCAGCACGGACAAGGCGCGCAGCACCTCACCCCTCCGCCGGGCCGGCGTGGGAATGCAGCCCAGCAGCGGACCACCAGGCCGGCTCGGTGCAGGAGGGCCTGGCGGCAGACCGCCCGCGCCGCCCAGCCCGCCGCCGCCTCCCCAGGCGGCCGCCAGCCCCGGCCGTGAGCCGGCGGGCTGGGCCCGCTCCCTGCCCGCCACTACCCCTCGCCGTGCCGGGCCCTCCCAGCAGCCGGCCCAGGGCCTCACCTCTCCACCCAGCCCAGCTCCGCAACCTGTTCCCCCGACGCCAGCCGCGGCGGCGGCGGCACAGAGTCCGGTGCCGCCGCCTGGCGGCGATCACGTGGCGGCTCCCGCCTCTGCCGCCGCCACCTCTGGCCAGCGTCGACGCGCCGCCCCGCCGCCCCGCGCAGCCGCCCCCAGCCAGTCGCCTCCCCTCATCAGCCCTACACCAGAGCCCCGCCCCCAGCCCGCCCCAGCGGCGGAGGACCGGGTCGGCCCCACACCAGCGTCGGCCCCTGCGGCGGAGGACGGGCCCCTGCCGACCCGCCACCTCAACGACCTCCTCCTCTGCCCCGGCATGACCCCGCTGTCACCCGCACAGCTGGGGCGCAAGCTGGCCCCTATCCAGCTCGGGGCTGGGTGGATGGACGCCATCACAGCGTACCTGGCGACCGGCGCGCACGTCCTGGCAACCCACACTCGTTGCCGGGCCTTCCTGATCCAGCTGTTCGCCAGCACTCAGCGGCCTCTGCCGTCGTGCGAGCTGACGGACCCGCGGCCTCTCGTGGAGAGCTGGTGCCAGGAAGTCTTCGCACAGTACGACGCAGCACGGCACCCTCGGCCCCGCCACGCCGCCCGACCCTTCACGGCGGCGGGCGGCGCTGCCCAATGAGCGCGCCTGGCGCCGCGCGCCCCCTCAAGCTCCTGACCGTCAACGTGAATGGTCTGGGGGTAGCGGGGCGCGCGCTGGGGCTCTGGGGGTACCAGCTGCAGGCGGCCGGCAACCCGGACCTCACCTTCATTCAGGAGGCTAAGCTGAGCACGCAGGCGGAGTTTGAATCGGTGCTGCAGCGAGGTCGGGGGCCCGGCGACCCCTGGAAAGGCAAGTGGGCTTACAGCCCCGGCACGGAGAAGAGCAGAGGGACGGCTGTGCTAGCTCGCCCGGGCTTGTCGCTCCCCGGGATTGTTCGCCAGGCCGCCACGTGTGATAGTGACGGGAGGGTGGTGTGTTGGGATTGGGACGTGGTGCACCTCCGCCTGCGCCTGCTCTGCATCTACGCCCCCGCTGACGCTAACGAGCGGCCCGCCTTCTTTGAGTCCCTGCGGCCGTACCTTGAGACGGACCGGCACATCATCATGGGTGGAGACTTCAACTGCGTGGTGTCGGCCAAGGAGGAGCAACGCAAGTCCGCACATCGGAAAAAGGGAGCTCACGAGCTGCTGCGGCTGCAAACTGAATTCTCTCTGGTGGACCCGTGGGTGACAAAGGGCCTGGGGGCGGGGTTCACACACCTCGCCACCAACGAGCGCAACTCGTCAGCCCGGTTGGACCGCTGGTTGATTAGTGCAGGGGCGTTACCCTGGGTAGTGGGGGTGGAGTTGGTCCCAGGAGCCCCAGCTGATCACATGGGCGTGCTGCTTAGCCTGTCGCTGCCTGACCTGCCCGCCCTCGGGCACAAGGGTTGGTCCTTCCCGACCTACCTTCTCTATCACCCCCGCCTCAAGCCCGCCCTCGAAGCTGCCCTGACTGCAGCGGCAACAGGCTCAGGACGGTGCAGCGCCAACTGCGGATCCTCGGGACGCCTGGGAAGTGCTCAAGCGGCGCCTGCATGTGATTGCCGATGACCTCCACCGCCAGCACACCCGCCAACAGGCCGCTGAGATCTCTTCTGCCCTCCTCTCCGCTAAAGCAGCCCTGGCAGCACAGGTCAACACCCCACCTGGCTCCGCCGCCTACCGCGCTGCAGCGCTTGCCAGTCACCGCCTCGCCGATGCCCTGCAGCGGCAAGCAGCACGGAGTCAGGCTGCGCTGGACGCAGCTTACCATCAACACGGTGACCGGGGTACGGCTTGGTTCCACCGGCTGGGGCAGGAGGCCCGATCCCGTGAGCTCATAACTCATCTCTCTGTCCCGGGCTCACCTGACCCAGTCCCCCTCAGCCGCCCTGATGCGCTGAACACCATCAGCACTGCTGCCCGCGCCATGTACAGCAGTGACAGCCCAACAGGCTTGTTCCGAGCAGGGGAAGTCAAGGTGGAGGCTCAGGAGGCTCTCCTCCAACGACTGCAGCGGCGGCTGCCCCCGTCTCTGCGGGACTCGGTGGACGCCGTGGACCTGGACGGCAAGCTCACGCTGGATGAGTTGGCAGCGGCTCTTTCCTCTTGCGCCAATGGCAAGGCGCCAGGTTCAGATGGGCTGCCGTACGAGGTGTACAAGGTGCTGTGGGCTACCTTGGGGCCACGCCTGCTGGCTGCGGCCAATGCGGCTTTTGAGGGAGGTTCAGTAGGGGATGGAGCGGCCGCTGCGGCCTCGCTGCCGAGCAGCTGGCGGGAGGGCCACATCTCGCTGATCTACAAGGGCAAAGGCCTGCCCCGTCACGCCCTCCCCAGCTACCGCCCCATCACGCTCCTGCAGTGCGACTACAAGCTCGTCTGCAAGGCAATCAGCAACCGGCTGCAGCCCGCGCTGGCCCTGCTCGTTGACCCCCTCCAGACCGCCTTCCTCGCAGGCCGGTGGATTGGAGACAATGTGCTGTACCACCTGGCCATGGCCCATTGGCTGGAGAGGACGGGGGCGCCTGCCGCCTGCATCATGCTGGATATTGAGAAGGCGTACGATCGGGTGGACAGGGGGTGGCTGTACCGGGTGGTTGAGGCTATGGGGTTTGGGCCGCGCATGCAGCGGTGGCTGCGCCTCCTCACCTCTGATGGGGCGGCACGGGTAATGGTCAACGGGCACCTGTCCGATGCTTTCCCTGTTCGCAATGGGCTAGAGCAGGGCAGCACGCTGTCTCCCGTCCTTTGGGTGTTGCAGCTCGAACCCCTTACCTCCTACCTTCACCACCTCTGCTCGACTGGGGCCCTGCGAACCCCTGCGCTGCCCACCGGTGCCCCCGCCCCGCCAGCCTCCCATCATGCAGATGACACCGTGCTGCTGGTGGAGAACCTGGACCGTGACGGCCCCATCGCCAAGGCGGCCGTGCAGCTCTACTGCGACGCCAGCAACGCCAAGGAGAACGCTACCAAGGCCAAGGGGTTCGTGCTTGGCTCCACCCGCCTGTGCATGGCGCCCACGCCGCCACCGGGGCCAGCTTCCCGCAGCCTGGAGAGGACCCCCCTCGGCACCTCGGCATCCCCCTCACCACCGACACCGACCGAGCAGCCAGCCTGAGCTACGGCAGCCGTGTGGGTCGGCTGCACTGCCTCGCCCGGACTTGGCGGCAACACGGCCTCAACCTGGTGGCGCGGACCCACGTCGCCAAGCAAGTGCTGGGCAACACGCTGACCTACCACCCTCGCCTTCGTCCCACTGCCGCCAACCCAGCTGGCCGCCGTGCGCAAGTGTGTCAACGACTTCGTCGCCTCCTCCTTCCTCCCCGAAGACGCCACCCTCGTTAGCCGCGGCCTTGCGGCCCTTTTGCCCAAGGCCGCCACCGCCTGCTTGGGCCGCGCCCAAGGCGGCATCGGCCACCTGGACCTGGACGCCTTCTCCACCGCCCTCCACGGCAAAGCCATCGCGCAGCTCGCCCAGCACGGACGCCAGCCCTGGAAGCAGCTCCTGCAGGCGCTGTACGGGGCATGGGCCCCGCCGGGTACTGGGGGTTGGGGTTGGGTGTATGGGACCGCTCAGGCTCCGGCTGGTTTGCCCTCGTGGCTAGCTGGCTTGCTTGCTGCCTACCGTGCAACCCGCCCAGAACCCTGCCCCCTGCCGCCAGACACCGACCCGCGAGCCATCCTGCAGGAGCCCCTCTTCTTTAACGCTGCCTTGGTCGACCCCTCAACCCGCCAGCCCTTCCAGCCCCCCCCCCCCCCGCCCCCGGACCCTGCCACTCACAGTCGCACAGCTCCACCAAGCCAGCGAGGACGTGCGGCAACAACCCCTCTTCATCGCCATTGCCAGCGCCGCCCCTCCCAGCTGGCTGCGCCTCCTCCCGGCGGGACTGGGCGCCCCCCAGCCCCTGGCAGCCGCAGCTTGGGAGACTTCCGGGGACGGCGGGTGGGTCCGGGACGCAGTGGGGGGCCTCTTTGCCGTCAGCCGTGACGGCAGCCTGGAGGCCCTGGCCTCCCACCTGCCGGGCCCGGGGGCAGCAGCAGCGTGGTCACCAGCCTGCGTCCTGCCAGCCCGGAAGCCGCGCAGCCTGTGGACTTTGGAGGAGCGCATGGTCTACAACGCAGCGGCGCCGCAGGAACGGCACGCAGCCTGGCCGGTGCGGCGCTTCCTCCTAGGCCCCTGGCCAACATTGCAGTGCAACCCGCTCGGACATGGACACGGCCTTGTGCCCCTCGTCCACTACACAGTCAGCCACACCCGACAGCGCATGACGGAGTGGGCAGCGCAGCAACAGCTCGGCGCTGGCGCCCTACCCCTTACACCGGTAGCGTGGCCGGGTGGGGGCGGAGGGCAGACGGGAAGTGTGCTCGCACGGGAGGAACGGGGATTGGGAGGCCCGGCGCCCCCACTCTGGAACTGCGCGCTTTGCGCAACTGCCGCCGGAACCGGTTCTCTGGATGCAGCCCCGTGCCCGGCCCACAGGAACACAGGACTCTCCATCCCAGGACCCGGGCCCCATCAGTAGCGGACGGACGGCGCAGGAGCCCCCGGCTGCGGCGCGCCCACCAGCACCACCCCGCCGCCGCACCCGCTCGTGCAGCCAACCCTGGCCGCGCGACCAGCCCAGCACCCGCAGCAGCAGCAGCCCCTGCAACACCCGCCGGCAACGCAGCAGGCCCTGACCCGGCAGCTCCAGCCTCTCCAGTGGCACCTGCCGCCCCGCCCGCCGGCGCTCCACCCAGCCCCCTCCAGCGCAAGCAGGTGTGGCAAACGCCTGTGGGAGTGCCCCGCCAGCAACCGGGCCAAGGCGCTGGCGTACCGACTGCAACACGGCCGCCTGGCGTGCGGCCTGTATGTGGCAGCCCACCAGAACCGAGGTCAGGGGCACCTGTGCCCTAACCCGACCTGCGCCGCGCAACCTGGGCGGCGGCACGTGCCTCGCGACAGTCTCACCCACATCTTCCTGGAATGTCCAGCTTACGCACCCGCCCGGGACTGGGTGGGCGCTTTGTGGGCGGCCGTTTCCGGGGGCCCAGACCCCCCGTCGAGAGCGCCGCCCTCATGCTTGGCGATTGCCCAGCCGCATGGGCGTCGTACCCCGACCAGCCGGGGCTACGTCTGCTGTGGACGGCGGTGCGCAATCACTTGGCTCCACGCCGTGTGGTGTGCGCACCGCGACGTGGACCCCAGGAAACGGACTTCAGCCACGGCTGTGCAGCACGCCATACAGGAGATACAGCGCCTTATGTGGGCCCAGTACCGCATGTCCGCATTGCCCCGATGACGTGCTCTCCAGCCTGCCGCGCAGCCTCATCACCGCCCAGCTTCGCCCCCCGCAGCTGTCAGCGTTCCAGTCCACGTGGGCGCACCGAGGCGTCCTCTGCACCCTGGAGACAGCCGCTGCGGGCCAGCCGCGACTACGTGTGCGCCTCAACCTGACGCACCCCGTCCCAGCTCCATTGGCCTCCGGCCTACCGGCAGTAGGTGCAGGACATGGGGAGGGGGGACCGGGTCCAGGCAGCTCGGGCCAGGGCGCTGGGGAGCCAAGCCAGCAGGCAGCGGGGACGACCAGGGCGGTTGAGGCAGCTGCTGCCCAGGAGCACGGTGAAGGAGCTTTGGAAGCCCATGACAGGGCTGGGTCGGAGCACTCTGGGAGCCCCTCCGGGCTGGACGCTCGCCTCCCAGTGCTTGCCGGTGCAGGGAGCGGTTCGGCTACAGGAAGCCCAGCGGGGACTCGCAAGAGGAGGAGAGCGGCGGCCGCGGAAGCCGCAGGGGTCCAACGCCTTCGCCCCGGCAGTGGAGAAGAGGAGCTGGGCGAGCGCCCAGTGAGGACTGAGCGACGAGGCAAGAGGCAGCGGGAGGGATCCAGGCGGGATCGCAACGGTTCGGGGGGTGGAGGGGCCACAGCGGGTGACCCAAACCTGGCCGATAGGGAGGGGACCGGGCACCTGGGTTCCACAGCGGGGGCGGACTCGGGGGGCCCTGGGGATCGTGGGGGCGCTGGTCCTTGCCGCCCCGCCGCGCCCCCCGCAGGACACCACAACGAGGGAGGCGCAGCCCCCCGGAAGTGCAGGCGGCGCGCAGCAACACTGAACGCCGCTGGGCAACCCGAAGCCGACGCCCCTGGAGCAGGAGGAGGCAGGACGGTCGGCGGCGAGGACGGTGGGGAGCGCCTGGCACCATCCACTGTGCCGGAAGGGGACGGCAGCGAGACGGGAGCAGGGCTACCTCATGTGACCGAGGGCAATAAGAGAGGCCGGGAACCACCGGTGCTCTGGCGGTGGTGTTTGTGGTCTTGGACTGGGGGGCACGCATAGGGTCGCTACCTGTGGAGCATATCAGGTGTGTGCGTCTTCTGGTTAGTTGGCGGGGTTCGAGAGCTTTCCATATTTATGAGCTGGTGCAGCAGCGGCGGGTTTTGGTGTGGGTCCGCCCTGTTCTGTTTCCCCGCCGCAGTCAGCTGCGCCAGCCTTTCCAGTCTTCAGAATCAGGGTGCGGGCTTGTGGTCCTTCGTTATGCAGGTTTCTCTTCTCCTTTGGTTTGTCTTTGTGCAATGGTTGGGGGTGTGTGTGGCGGCTAAGTTGAGGGTCCTAGACGTTTTTTTTGGGGGGTCCTCTAGTGCGGTGGCTGGGGGTGGCGCGGGGCGGCCTAGTTAAGTGCCCTGGTTGTTTCTTCTCTTCTGGGGGGTGCATGTTAGGCCGTGGACAGACGTGACCGGTCAACCGGGAGTGCGAGTCTGACGATGGAGGAAGTGCTTTTGCTTCTGCTATCAGGCCTGTGTTTCGTTTTACTCATAGTGGGGCTCTTTACTTCTTCCTGCGGTGTTTGACAGTTGAGGGTCGGTGCGGAGGTCTTGTTTGTGGGCGGTTTGTTGTAGGTGTGGGGGCCAGAGAGCAGGTGCCCAGGATTTGAGGACTGGGCATAGTCATGGCCTGCGTCTGGTGGTTAGGAACCCGGTGCAGGTGCCCAGAACGTCTCAGCTGGGCATAGCTAGACCTGACCGGAGGTGGTGTCTTCTGAGAGGGAGCTTCAGGGAACGGCCCTGTCCCAGTGCGTGGCTGTGGCCGGGGTCATGGGTTTTCTGGCCCAAGGGTCTACTCTTTCTTCCTGCGCCGTGGGGGTCCGGCCTTTCTCATGGTGCTGCGTCTTCCTATCGTTCCTTCCTGTCGGCACCCGTCCTTGTCCTGGCTGAGTGGTTGATTGCTGGCAGCTCATCATCTCATGCGGTTATTTCTTCTTCCAGAGTTTGCGGGGATCTCGGTGGTTTCAGGCCTGTCCATCAGAGGCAGGTCCGCTTGGCTTCGCCCCCTTCTCTCCTGTCCATGTAATCCTTCTCAGAGAAGAAAAAAAAGGGCGCCGGGGGGGGGGGCAGGCCGGGGTCGCCGCGACCCCCCCCGCGCAAATCCCGGCTCTGCTCGGCCTTCCAGCCGCCATCCCCCTTGCAGCATCATTAGATGTATTAAGGGTTAGAAGGCTTGGAAGTGCGGGGACGCGGGGGAAGCGCTGCGCGCTCTGGAGAGCCCGGGCAGGCCGGGGTCGGGGCCGCGGACCCGCACCGGCAAAATCGGCCCGTCTCTGCTCCGGCCGTCCGAGCCCGCCAACCCCCTCAAGCATCATAAGATGTAATTGAGGGTTAAAGGCTTGGGAGGTGCGGGACGCGGGGGCGGAGCGGGCGCGGGAGACCCGGGGCAAGGCCGGCCTGGTCGGGGGCCGCGGACCCGCGCCTGCCGCGCAAAATCGGACCCGCCTACTCCCGCCCGTTTCCGAGGCCGCCATCCCCCTTGCAAGCATCTATCAGATGTATTGAAGGGTTCAGAAGGCTTGGGAGGTGCGGGGACGCGGTGGGGAGAGAGCTGGGCGCTTTGGGAGAGGCGGGGGCAGGCCCGGGGGTCGGGGCCGCGGACCCCGCCGCCGCGCAAAATTGACCCGCTCTACTCCCGCCCGTTCCGAGGCCGCCAACCCCCTTGCAAGCATCTATCAGATGTATTGAAGGGTTTCAGAAGGCTTGGGAGGTGCGGGGACGCGGTGGGGAGAGAGCTGGGCGCTTTGGAGGAGGCGGGGGCAGGCCGGGGGGTCGGGGCCGCGGAACCCCGCCGCCGCGCAAAATTGACCAGCTCTACTCCCGCCCGTTCCGAGGCCGCCAACCACCTTGCAAGCATCTATCAGATGTATTGGAAGGGTTCAGAAGGCTTGGGAAGGTGCGGGGGACGCGGTGGGGGAGAGAGCTGGGCGCTTTGGGAGAGGAGGGGGCAGGCCGGGGGTCGGGGGGCCCGCGGACCCCGCCCCGCGCAAAATCGGCCCGCTCGCTCCCGCCCGTTCCGAGGCCGCCATCCCCCTTGCAAGCATCTATTAGATGTATTGAGGGTTCAGAAGGCTTGGGAAGTGCGGGGACGCGGTGGGGCGAGAGCTGGGCGCTCTGGGAGAGGCGGGGCAGGCGGGGGTCGGGGCCGCGGACCCCGCCCCCGCGCAAAATCGGCCCGCGCCGCTCCCGCCCGTTCCGAGGCCGCCATCCCCCTTGCAAGCATCTATTAGATGTATTGAAGGGTTCAGAAGGCTTGGGAAGTGCGGGGACGCGGTGGGGCGAGAGCTGGGCGCTCTGGGAGAGGCGGGGCAGGCCGGGGGTCGGGGCCCGCGGACCCCGCCCCCGCGCAAAATCGGCGCTCCGCTCCCGCCCGTTCCGAGGCCGCCATCCCCTTGCAAGCATCTATTAGATGTATTGAAGGGTTCAGAAGGCTTGGGAAGTGCGGGGACGCGGTGGGGCGAGAGCTGGGCGCTCTGGGAGGAGGCGGGGGCAGGCCGGGGGTCGTAGGCCGCGGCCCCGCCGCGCGCAAAATTGACCCGCTCTACTCCCGCCCGTTCCGAGGCCGCCACCCCTTGCAAGCATCTATCAGATGTATTGAAGGGTTCAGAAGGCTTGGGAGGTGCGGGACGCGGTGGGGAGAAGAGCTGGGCGCTTGGGAGGAGGCGGGGGCAGGCCGGGGGTCGGGGCCGCGGACCCCGCCGCCGCGCAAAATTGGACCCGCTCTACTCCGCCCGTTCCGAGGGCCGCCAACCCCCTTGCAAGCATCTATTAGATGTATTGAAGGGTTCAGAAGGCTTGGGAAGTGCGGGGGGACGCGGGGGGGAGAGAGCTTGGGGCTCTTGGGAGAGGCGGGGGCAGGGGCCGGGGGTCGGGGCGCCGGACCCCGCCCAGCGCCAAATCAGTGACCGCGCTCCGACTCCCGCACGTTCCGAGGGCCGCCATACCCCCTTGCAAGCATCTATTAGATGTATTGAAGGGTTC
>JAEHOE010000374.1:0-28325 GCA_016858145.1 Edaphochlamys debaryana | reverse complement strand
CTGGGGGCTGGGGGCTGGGGGGCTGGGGGCTGGGGGATGGGGGCTGGGGGTGGGGGCTGGGGGATGGGGGCTGGGGGATGGGGCTGGGGGGCTGGGGGTGGGGGCTGGGGGATGGGGGCTGGGGGCTGGGGCTGGGGGCTGGGGCTGGGGCTGGGGGCTGGGGGCGGGGGCTGGGGGCTGGGGGCTGGGGCTGGGGGCTGGGGGGCTGGGGGCTGGGGGCTGGGGGCTGGGGCTGGGGGCTGGGGGCTGGGGGCTGGGGGCTGGGGGATGGGGGCTGGGGGCTGGGGGTGGGGGCTGGGGGCTGGGGGCTGGGGGCTGGGGGCTGGGGGCTGGGGGCTGGGGGCTGGGGGCTGGGGGATGGGGGCTGGGGGCTGGGGGGGGCGGGGGCTGGGGGCTGGGGGATGGGGGCTGGGGGCTGGGGGCTGGGGGCTGGGGGCTGGGGGCTGGGGCTGGGGGCTGGGGGCTGGGGGGCTGGGGGCTGGGGGCTGGGGCTGGGGGCTGGGGGCTGGGGGCTGGGGGGCTGGGGGCTGGGGCTGGGTCTGAGCACCGTCTTCCCCATCCCACAGCTTTCCCACCTGACGTGATTGCCAAGTTCCGGGACGCACTGCTGGAGATTGCCAAGATCGATCCAGGGGCAAAGCGTCTTGCCCGCCTGACCTCCGCTGGAAAGAAGGCCAAGTCGCATACATTCTTCCTGCTGGCGGGGCCATACGGGTCATATGCCGTCGCGAGCGCGGGGCTCAGTCCTGAAGTGGAGGAAACGCTCATCGCCCTTCTCCAGGTGTCGTGTGACCTGTGGGACAAGATTCCGTGCCGAGACAGGCTTCCAGCCCTTAAGGCACGGGTCGCAACCGCATTGTGCCTCGTGGAGACCTACCTGGGTGCAGTGCAGCTTGACATCAAGCTGCACAACTGCATCCACCTGGTGGACGGCATAGCCAACTTCGGTGGGCCTGGGGGGGGGGGGTGGCGGGGCCTTGGGTTTTGGGTCAGTTGCTCGGGGGCCTTGGGGTTTGGGTGGAGGCCTAGGGGGCTCGGGGGCCATCGTTGTGCCTTCCCCATCCCTTTCCTACGCCCATATCTCCTTATACAGGGCCCTTTACTGCACTGCCATGTTCAAGGATGAGCACTTATGCGGAGTGCTGGGCCGGTGGGCACACAGCAAGCGCTACTGGAGGCCTCCATGTTCTACTCGGCCCCCGACAGGCAGGTCTGCCTTTGCATGCGGCTGGAGTACGAGGCCCGCAAGGCCGACGCGGAAGGTGGGCGAGGGGAGGGCATTGGGCAGTGAGGCCGATCCCGAGGCCCGAGGCGATGGTGACAGGGAGGGTGAGGCTGAGGCCAGGGGTGAGAGCGAGGGCTACGGTGAGGGCGAGGGCGGGAGCGAGGGCAACAGTGATGAGGGTGGGAGCGAGGGCGAGGGCAATGAGGGTGGGAGCGAGGGCGAGGTCGAGGACGAGGGGGGGCTGCGCGATGTCGAGCGTGTGGCCGCCTCTGAAGAGGAGGACGCTAACTGCGACGACCTGGTCGACATGTACGACGAGAGAGCCTACTTCTGCCGTACACCGACTGTTGTCCCCATCGGGGACGATGAGGAGCGACGGGCGCTGCCGGAGATGACCCTGTCGAAGAAGCAAATGTCGCAGCTCGATGCGGCATATGAACGGTGTGGGACATGGACAGTTCGGTGGGTGGGGATGCGACGGTCAAAGTCCTGAAGGGAGTGAGGGTGGGGCGTGTGAAGCTGTCCGCTGGGTCCTGGTTTCTCTGCCGCCCTGACACGTCGGGTGAGCTTTGGTTTTGGCAAGGTGGAAAACGTAATCAAGCACGTGGGACGTGACGGGTATGCAGAGGCACTGGTGATGGCCAAATGGTACAAAGCCGAGTCAAAGCCTGACCCCCTGCTCCACTGCCCAGTGATCCCCATGGAGGCGAAATCACACGCAGACGGGCCATGGTTCTTGCCGAGAGCAATTGTGCCCTGGGTGTGCTTTGCACAGCCGCACCCACACAACGAGAAGCGAGCCGCTGCAAAGCGGCGACAAGTCGTGCTCGCAAGGCACTGGCACGTTCTCCGCAACTTCAAGAGCCTCCACCTGCGGTGGCGACGATGGTAGTGGCGGTGGCTGCGGTGGCTGCGGTGGTGGCCTTGGTGGTAGTAGATGTAGCGTGCCGGTGCGGTGGTTGGGACGTTGGCGTCTGCGGTGGCTGCGGTGGTGGCCCTGGTGGTTGGAGGTGTAGCGTGCCGGTGCGGTGGCGGTCCTGCGGTGCGGTGGCGGCGGTGGTGGCAGATGCAGTCAGATTGGCGGGGACGTTGACTGGATGGTCTTTACGGCCTTGCAAGAGTGCAAACGAGATGAACGCCGCTCGGATGACTGGTACCCCTTCCCAGCCCGCTGGCAAAGCCCTGTCCTGCCGACTGTCCTAGATGGTCAGCCCCTTTGCGCGAGAGCCCCGCCGCTTGGATGACTGGTACCCCTTCCCAGCCCGCTGGCAAAGCCCTGTCCTGCCGACTGTCCTAGATGGTCAGCCCCTTTGCGCGAGAGCCCCGCCGCTTGGATGACTGGTACCCCTTCCCAGCCCGCTGGCAAAGCCCTGTCCTGCCGACTGTCCTAGATGGTCAGCCCCTTTGCGCGAGAGCCCCGCCGCTTGGA
Source organism: Edaphochlamys debaryana (assembly GCA_016858145.1). NCBI lineage: Eukaryota > Viridiplantae > Chlorophyta > Chlorophyceae > Chlamydomonadales > Edaphochlamys > Edaphochlamys debaryana. Next base: position 25,671 of record JAEHOE010000374.1, on the reverse strand, counting down.
TGACTGGTACCCCTTCCCAGCCCGCTGGCAAAGCCCTGTCCTGCCGACTGTCCTAGATGGTCAGCCCCTTTGCGCGAGAGCCCCGCCGCTCGGATGACTGGTACCCCTTCCCAGCCCGCTGGCAAAGCCCTGTCCTGCCGACTGTCCTATATGGTCAGACCCTTTGCGCGAGAGCCCCGCCGCTTGGATGACTGGTACCCCTTCCCAGCCCGCTGGCAAAGCCCTGTCCTGCCGACTGTCCTAGATGGTCAGCCCCTTTGCGCGAGAGCCCCGCCGCTTGGATGACTGGTACCCCTTCCCAGCCCGCTGGCAAAGCCCTGTCCTGCCGACTGTCCTAGATGGTCAGCCCCTTTGCGCGAGAGCCCCACCGCTTGGATGACTGGTACCCCTTCCCAGCCCCGCTGGCAAAGCCCTGTCCTGCCGACTGTCCTAGATGGTCAGCCCCTTTGCGCGAGAGCCCCGCCGCTCGGATGACTGGTACCCCTTCCCAGCCCGCTGGCAAAGCCCTGTCCTGCCGACTGTCCTAGATGGTCAGCCCCTTTGCGCGAGAGCCCCGCCGCTTGGATGACTGGTACCCCTTCCCAGCCCGCTGGCAAAGCCCTGTCCTGCCGACTGTCCTAGATGGTCAGCCCCTTTGCGCGAGAGCCCGCCGCTTGGATGACTGGTAACCCCTTCCCAGCCCGCTGGCAAAGCCCTGTCCTGCCGACTGTCCTAGATGGTCAGCCCCTTTGCGCGAGAGCCCACCGCTTGGATGACTGGTACCCCTTCCCAGCCCGCTGGCAAAGCCCTGTCCTGCCGACTGTCCTAGATGGTCAGCCCCTTTGCGCGAGAGCCCCGCCGCTTGGATGACTGGTACCCCTTCCCAGCCCGCTGGCAAAGCCCTGTCCTGCCGACTGTCCTAGATGGTCAGCCCCTTTGCGCGAGAGCCCCGCCGCTCGGATGACTGGTACCCCTTCCCAGCCCGCTGGCAAAGCCCTGTCCTGCCGACTGTCCTAGATGGTCAGCCCCTTTGCGCGAGAGCCCCGCCGCTTGGATGACTGGTACCCCTTCCCAGCCCGCTGGCAAAGCCCTGTCCTGCCGACTGTCCTAGATGGTCAGCCCCTTTGCGCGAGAGCCCCGCCGCTTGGATGACTGGTACCCCTTCCCAGCCCGCTGGCAAAGCCCTGTCCTGCCGACTGTCCTAGATGGTCAGCCCCTTTGCGCGAGAGCCCCACCGCTTGGATGACTGGTACCCCTTCCCAGCCCGCTGGCAAAGCCCTGTCCTGCCGACTGTCCTAGATGGTCAGCCCCTTTGCGCGAGAGCCCCCGCCGCTCGGATGACTGGTACCCCTTCCCAGCCCGCTGGCAAAGCCCTGTCCTGCCGACTGTCCTAGATGGTCAGCCCCTTTGCGCGAGAGCCCCGCCGCTTGGATGACTGGTACCCCTTCCCAGCCCGCTGGCAAAGCCCTGTCCTGCCGACTGTCCTAGATGGTCAGCCCCTTTGCGCGAGAGCCCCGCCGCTTGGATGACTGGTACCCCTTCCCAGCCCGCTGGCAAAGCCCTGTCCTGCCGACTGTCCTAGATGGTCAGCCCCTTTGCGCGAGAGCCCCGCCGCTTGGATGACTGGTACCCCTTCCCAGCCCGCTGGCAAAGCCCTGTCCTGCCGACTGTCCTAGATGGTCAGCCCCTTTGCGCGGGGGCAGATGGGAACGATCGAAGGGGGCAGCACTAATGTTGAGCCCGTTACAGTTCTGCTCGAATCTCTGTCAAGCCGCTCAATCCACTTCTCAAGCAAAAGGGCATCACCAGCCCCGCAGCCGTCCTGTCCGCCACCCTGCATGCTGACACCCTTGTGCCAGCAGACCATCTGGTTCTATGCATACAGTTCCAGTGCCCCACATAAGGAAACGGTGCACCCAACCGTCAAGGGCCGTCGCTCAAATCTCTGCCATACCGCAGCCTCTAACTAGACCTCGTTGCTGCTTGGCATCACCTTGCCTCCAAGACCTCTCCAATCAAGTTCCCTCACCACCAAGGCCCCTCCCCGGCAGCAGCACTAACCAAGCCTATCCCCGAGGGCCCTGGCTTACATGCCCACCAGCTGCTCCACGCAGAACTTCACGCTGAGGCTGTACACGATGAGCAAATACACCCTGAATTCACTGCACACCCTGCACTCACTTAGTCTCATCTGTGGGGACGGTCTGCAGCTCCGTTACCAGGTCGCCGAAAGCTGAAGAGCGAGGAGTCGACGACATAGCGGGCACGGAGGGCTTTGCGTATTGGGGGCGATGGGGGGCGTGTGTGTCTGGCGCTGCTTCAACACATGCACGAGCAGTTGCTTGTGGGACTCACGCTGAAGTGCGGCAACTTAAATTTCGCGGGCTTGCATGGACTTTGTGTACGGCGCCCCAGGGCGGACAAGGCAGGAGGAAAGGTGGGGGGGGGGGGTAACGGGGTGCGGGGAGGCTACGGGGGGCACAAGGGTGCCTTGCACCCTCCGTAACGGGGGGTAACGGGGCGCGGGAGGTCTACGGGGGGTGCAAGGCTGCGCTGCACCCCCCATTACGGAGGGTGCAAGGAAGCCTCTGTAATGGGGTCGCCGGTACGGCACAGGGACTGGTCGCCTCTCTAAAGCACCCTACTGCACATAGGCTACCCAATATCATAGCAACATGTCAAAGGACTACTGCTTCGTGCAGTGCGGCGCACAGAAGTGCGGGCGGCGGGCCGCATACACAATGTGCGCTTGCCCGGACCTCTGCCTACAGGACCCCAACAACATCAGGTCGAGTGTTAAGCTGTTCTGCAAAGACCACATAGGCCAACATGTAGCGGAGAAGCTGTGCCGGAAGCCCACCAGCAAGCGGATGCTGGCGTCGTTTCTTGACGACGACGCTCCCAACGCCGACCTGGACCCTGTCCTTGCCAGCGATTGCTGCATCAAGCAGTGGGAGGCCCGCTACGGGTCTCACGCAGCGAAAATCGTCCGGCACATCAAGCTGCCGCCAGGCCGGGAGGACGAGGCGCGCCACCGGGAGGAGTCATACGCACTGGTCGCTGCTGTGGGGACTATGCTGGGACAGGGCAAGGGCAGGCACTCAGTAGACGAGCTGCGTAGGGAGAGCATCATCAGGCGAGAGAACAATCAGAGCGAGGGTGGCGAGTGGACGTGCGCTTTGTGCGCGGCCAAGTGTGCGCTTGTAGTGTTCGCACAGCCCAGCAAGGAGGCGATTGGGTATCAGGAGGAGGGCTCGGAGTGGTGGTGCTGGGCGTGCGCTCCCGTTGTGGCAGCCCAGAGAGCGGAGGAGGAGGGCTTCTGCCTGCAGCGCTTCTGCATCGCCGAGAAGGAAGAGTTGGATGCGCTCGAGTGCGTAACGCGGGGAGGGGGGGGGGGGCGGGGCGGGTGAGAGGGGAATGAAGAGGGGACGAAGGGGAAGGAATGGGTTACGTGCCTGACTCGTGCCTACACTGCCCGTCCCCTGAGTACAGGAAGGTGCTCAACGCCTACCACATCGGTAACATCCCCTTCAAGCCGACCAACTTGGCTAATACGCCACCAAGGTGGGCGGGACACTGTGGTCAGGGGAAAGAGTAGAGCGCGGGATTGGGGGTGGGAGGGAACAGTGAGGGCATGCTAGGCTGAAGAGGCCAAGCTGCTTCTGTGCTTGCGGTCCCTGTCCTGTAGCGTCTACCCTGTCCTGTCTGAGCTGGGCGCTGTCGAGGAGCTACAATGCCTGCTACCTGAGCGTGGAGCGCCATGGTGGACGCCAGAGATGATGGAGGCGGAGATGACGCTGTGGGGCAACTGTGCGTTGGCGAGGCTTGTGAAGGAGGAGAAGGACCCAGAGTTCAGGTGTGTTGGAAGGTTGGATTGGGAAGTTCAGGAGCCTCTGGCCCAACCTTGCTGACCACACCCATGCTTTGCCCGGCTCTTGTGCTCGGTAGTACTACCAACCTGGGTGTCCTCCCCGCCCCCTTCCCTCCAACGACCTTCTCCGTCTGCTCCCACGCCCCCCACCCCACCCCCACCCCCCCGTGTCCCTCTTGCAGTGCGCTGGTTGAGGAGGGAGGAGCCGCGGCAGTGGGGAGCTGCCTGGCGGAGGACTCGAATTGCAAGATCTACCGCAGCTTCAACTACGACTGCCCGCCGCAGAAGCGAGAGAAGTCCATCCTGTACTGGGTGATCAAGACGCTGTGGGACGAGGTGGAGTCTGGCGGGGGCGCCCCGGGGAGGGACGTGTCGCCTTGGTCGATGATCGTGCTCATAATTGTTGGGCGGGGAGGAGTGACCTTCTCGGCTTTCCACATAGATCGTGCGGGGGCAAAGAATGTCGCGTTTGCAGCATGGCACGTGCCTCCTGGTGCGGTGCTTGCACGCTGGGTGTTCATCAGCCCTGCAATAATCTCAAAATTCAACGAGTGGGTGGTGGGGCTGAAGGGGAAGAAGGGAGGGGCTAAGAAGGTGAAGTGGGAGCGCCGCAACCGCACACCCTGGGCGCCTACTCCGACCTGGGTGATGCAGCCTCACCTCACACAGGAGGGCATTGACGCATGTGTGGAGGAGTTCGGGGAGGAGCATGTGCGGGTGGTGGACCAGAAGCACGCTGACCTGGTGGAAGTGCCCCCGGGGTGGGCCCACCAGGTCACCAACGTCAACAGCAATGTCAAGGTGGCGTGGGAGGTGGCCGACCTAAGGATGGCAGGGCCCCTCTTCTGGCTCCCTCGTTTCCTGGCCACTCAGGGCCTCATTTCATACTATGGATTCGACTATACGTACCTCGAAAAACTGGTGACCAAAAATGTAGTGGCGTTGGCGAGGGTCCTGTGATTACGTGGGGGGCCTCAGGGGCTTTCGGTGCATTAGGCACGCTTCTTCCGGCCAACATATGGTGGTTGGACGCCTGTTAACATTCGGATGTCTAGCGTGGCTTTGGTGTGGGAAATGAGGATGATGGGAGCAGCGGAAGAACTAACGTGCGTGGCATGACAAGGAATGGTTACGCTTAAGGGCCCGTGGTAGTGCATTAAGCTGAACACGCTATGCCTGGAGTGTAAGGCAGGGCACATAAACAATGAAGGGCTGTGATGGGCTGTGGTGAGCAGGAGCAGGAGAGTGGACACATGTATAGGGGCACCGACAGGACACAGGCTTTAACATCATTAGTGCTGCATCCATACGTCCGTGTCTTGCCAACATCCTGCAATCCTGCGCCCCGCCCAAGCCGCTCCAGCCCGCCCCAGACCAGATCTTGCCGGCCCTCAACGCTTCCCAAGCCACTCATTGACGTCCATAATGCCATGCCACCACAAAACATGCCTTGGCTCCGAAAAGTTCCTGCGCCAAATGCCAACAACCAAAAGGCGCCCGGGGCCCTCTTGGCCCATCCATCCATCCCATCCTCCAAGTGCAAGTACCTCTTGCGCTCAGGACAAGCTTCAGCTGCTATTATGCATATGGCTACTATGCCATGGCCTCGGCCTCAGCCTCGGCCTCGCCATCGGCGGGGTCAACCTGCAGCACGGCACCCTGCACGGCAGCGCCCTCCTCCATGGGGGGGGCGTCCACCCCTCCCTCGGGGTACCAGATGCCCAGGTGCGAGGGCAGGCGGTCCAGGACGACGGGGTCGGTGAGGGCGTTGGTGAAGATGGGAGCGTAGGTCAGGGACACGCGCTCTACCCAGATGAGCCCCTCCACGGTGCTGGTGGTGGGCCAGGGGACCGAGCGGGGTTCGGGGTGCAGGAACGCGTGACTGCGGTTCTCGCTTAGCAGGCCCCAGGCCCTGGTGTGGGGGCAGAGAATGGGGGTGCAGCGCTCGAGGTCGTGGTCAGACAGCTCGACAAAGGGCAGCTCGAGGCGCAGCCGGGGCACCAGGTCCTCGTAGCTGATCTCGCAGAAGAAGCAGTCCGGGTCGACGTGGCCGCCTGCGTACAGGGTGCCGATGATGACGTTGCCGGCGGGAATCCAGGCCTGTGAGCGGATGGTAAGGGAGGGGGGGGGGAGATCTGTAGGATCGGAAGGTCTCTACTGCCTTTGCTGGCCCTTTTGGAGACCCCATGAGGGCCAGACGCAACGTATGGCTGGCCAGCGCTGAACAAAGATAGGCGACTGACCTTGACCGGGTGAACGCCCTGGGCGTTCTTGGGAATCAGGGAGGCGGCGTAAACGTCCTGAATCCTGAATAGGGGCGTGACGGGGCCGCTCCGGCGGAGGACAGAACCAATGGAGCAGCGGGCAGGCTGTCGCAGCTTGAGGCCGTGGTTGCCTCCCAGGGGAGTGCCGGGGCGGATCATCCAGTGAGTATCCGTGCCTGCGGCAATAACGTGGGAGTCCGCCTCGTGTGCCATTTCTCTGGGGGAGAAGGCAAGGAGAGTGGGAAAGCGGCCGCGGGGTTGGGGGCTGTGGGGGATAAGGCCTTCCGATGCTGGCTTAAAAGCTCAGGGAGGCAGAGATAACGGGGGGGTCCGTGAGCAGGAGCAACCGCGGGCTAGGGGCTAGGGAGGCTGTGGAACGGGCGTGCTCCTCTACAGCGAGCCAGAGCAGGCAGCGATGGCTGCAAGCCAGTGCAGCCAGGCAACAACGGAGAGCACTCAAGAGCAAACAAAGCCTGCGCTTACTTGAATTACTTGGACGCGAGCGACGCGCGAGGGGCAGGAGCAGGGTGCAGCGTTGGGGATACGCGTCAAAGACGTGATGTGTGGTGATAACAACCTGGCAGCGGCAACTTGAGCTATAAGAAGGCGCCCAGGCGAGTTCCAGAAGTGTACGAGCACATGAAGGCGTCTGTCGAGGACGTCGTGAAAGGCGCGAAAGGCGCGAAGAGGGGCTACGGAGGGAAGGGCTACGGTGGGCAACGGTGGGGTGGCCGTAAAGGGGGGGGGGGGGGCTACGATGGGCTACGGTGGGGTGGCCGTAAAGGGGGGGGGGGGTTACGGAGGACAAGGGACTCTACCCCCCCATTACGGACTCAAGTAGTGCCATAGGGCGGAAGCAGCAAGGAGGTGGTCGTTGGTGAGCGGACCGGGCGGCAGCGCGGCCCAGGGGCTTTCAACGGCGGAGCCGCGAAGCTGTCAGGGAAAGGAGGCACGGAGCCAGCCCAGGCGGTGGCGCAGCAGTGAATGCTCGTGCGCGGGCGCGCCCAGGGTGTGATAACGGCGCACGGTCCAGCCCGCCCGGAGGCAGGCCTCGAGGCCCGTGGCGGCGGAGGTGCCGCACTCCACGACTACCAGCCCTTGCGTGAGGGCGTGCTCCAGGAAGTGGTGCGAGAGCAGGCTGGTGTCGAGGGCAGCGGTGCGGCCCTCGGCAACTTGGCGGGGACGCGGCGGCGAAAGCGAGGTCGCCCAGAGGGCGTCTCGGACCTCGCGCACGACGCGGTTGGCGGTGAGGTTGGCCTGTCGGGTCAGGAGCTGAGCCGCAGTGCACTCGGGGTCGGCGAAGCGCTCGACGGGGTCAGAGGCCGTGCCGTTGCCGCCAGCGAGCCACTCATCGGGAGAGGGAGCGAGGGCGGAGCCCTTTCCCGTGACGGTGGCCAGCAGGGAGTACTCCTTGCGAGCGCGCAGCGCCAGGACTTGGACTGCAGACATGAGCGCCGTGGGTTGCACCGAGGGCGTGACGGTCGGATACGGGACGAGCCGGGGTGGCGGCGGCTTGGCGTTGGAGTCCTCGTCCATGCGGGCTCCGGAGCCATCAGCGCTCGAGGGCAGAGGTGAGCGGCTGAGGGTGTCAGCGTTATAGTGGAGCTGGCCCTTGTAGGAGGTGTAGTTGCGCTCGTGCACGTTGAGTGAGCGCGAGATGCAGGCGACCATGTACTCATGCCCTTCGTCATCCAGTTGGCCTAGGACGGCGCTGATGCCTACATTGGAAAAGTCAGTGTGCAGGATCAGTTGACGGTTGGGATCAGGCTTGCGCAGCAGCCGGTCGTTGGTCGAGAACTCGGCCTTGAGCTGGTCCAAGGCCTCCTGGTAGCGCGGCTGCCAGGTCTCGGGACCTCACGCGACGCCCTTCTTGGTGAGCTCGTAGAGCGGGTTGGCAATGCAGGCGAAGCGGGGGATGTAGCAACGATAGTAGTTGCAGAGGCCAAGCAGGGCTTGGAGCTTGGTCAGCGAGCGAGGGGGCTGGATGGCTTGGATCGCAGCGACCTTGGCCTGAACCGGGCAGAGCCCGTCAGCGCTTACCATGTGGCCCAGGAACTCTATCTTGTCTGCCGCGACTACGGTCTTGTCGGGATGCAGCTTGATGTTGATCTCGTCCAACATTGCGAGGAACCGCGCGAGATTCTGCTCGTGCTCCTCTGCCGTACGGCCGGTTACTGCGGCGTCATCGACAAAAAGATACACGCAGTCCTGCAGGCCGTACTTCCGCACGTGGTGCGAAAGTACTCGCTGCCAAGCTGCCGTGGCGTTGACGGCGCCGTACATCAACCGTTTGTACCGCCAGAGGGTGTTGTTCCACCAGAACGAGGTCTTATCGCGATCCTCCTCGGCGAGCGGCAGTTGGTTGAACGCGGCGCGGCAGTCGCACTTAGTAATGAATCGCGCGCCCAGGATGCGATCGAACAGGTCTTCCGGCGCTGGCGGCCGGAAATAATCGCGCACGCTCGCTGCATTTATACTGCGCGCGTCCGCACAATAGCGGTACTCGTTGGATTCGTACGAACCGTCAATTCCCTTCTTACGTGGCAGGGTTACATTCATCGCGTACTGCGTGGAGTTGGACGGCTCGATAATGTCGGCACCGTACAGCTCGCGGCACTTGGCATCCTCGACCAACCGCTCGGCAGCCGAATGTCATCGCGGGGCTTCAAATATCGGGTTGTTGTGCTTGAGTTCGAGTCTCACTGGCCCCAACTCGCCTCATAGCACCCGATGTCCTTCAGACTCCGCGCGAACAAGTGATCGTACTTGCCAAACAGCGCTCTCAGACCATCACGCTGTGCCTCGGTCATGTCCGGATGTATGCATAAGGTAAAGCCTGCCTCCTGCTTGACTAAAGTGGAGTCTTCGGGCGGTGCCCTAGCCCCGTCGGGAGTCGTCACATTCGCGGGAGAAGGTCCAAGTGCAGCTACGTCAGACGGCTCTGTCGGCGGAGCCGCAGGCCTCTCTACACTAGATGCGCTTGCAGGTGCGGTGCCCGTGACAAAGGTGCTCGGTGGCTCTGCCAGAGGTGTCTCAGCCGAGGGCGAGCCCGCAGGCGGGGCCTGGGACGGTGAGCGCCTCGCCGGCGGTGCCGGGTCACGCAGCTGGATGCGCCGCATGGCTTGCTCCAGCGGGGTGGTGGCGGGTGACTGCTCCAGCTGCGCCCAGCTCGGAGCCAGCCACTGCCCCCCCTGAGGGTAAGCCGGATGCGGAACGCAGTTGGGCGTCGCGTCCGACAGCCGCCAGCAGCCCAGGAAGACCAGCATCACGATGGCGAAGGTGAAGGTCTTGTAGCTGTTGAGGCGCCAGCGCGCCGGAGTCGCCGACTTGGTGTTGGCGTCGGGCGGTGCGTACTTGCGCTTGGACACCTTGGCGCCCGCCGCGGCCGCCCAGCGCTCCGCCCGTTGCTGCAGGAACTGTCGCTTGACCAGGCTCAGGTACCGGCGACGCGCCAGCTCCATAGCAGCGAAGGCCTGCGCACGCAGCTCCTCCTGTCGGCGCAGCTCGCGCCTCGCTTGGCGGGCCAGCTTGCGGTTGATGCTGCGCGTGACGCGGCGCAGGATCATGCAGCCCAGCCTCCACTGGACGTGCTCCATCCAGTCATCCAGCTGCTCGTCTAGCTCCGCGTCATCATCAGACTCCTCCTCACTGCTGGTTGAGTGCCAGTCCTCGTCCTCGGTGTCGGTGGTGTAGGCACCGAAGGTGTCGTACGGCTGCACGGGGCCGTAGACAGGGCTGGCCGCGATCAGGCGCGCGATGGCCCTGGGGCAGTGCGGGAGGGGAACCCAGATGCCGAAGGTGGTGGCGCCGTAAGCAATAGTGCGGGCACCGAGATCGCAGAGCAGGTGGAGGGCACGAGCGAAGGACACGCCGTAGACGTCATGGTCAATCAGGCCGCAGCCGGGGAGGAAGCAGGAGCCCTTGGTCCGCGACTCTGCACCGGCGGCGCCGGGAGCCGGGGACTCACCAGCCTCGAGGGGCTCCGCAGCGGGGCTGAGACCGGCGGCGCCGGGGCCGTTGATGCTGCGCTTGGCGGGGGTGTTGGCCTTGACCCTGAAGGGCAGCTGGCGCGGAGTCGCACAGTACCTGCTGTCGGGCAGCGCCTTCCCATCCCGCTCGCCAGCAGGGCCGGGGCCGGAGTTACCACTGGCAGAGTCGGGTTGCTCGTCCCCGGGCTTGGCCGCGAGCGGCGGGGCCGGCTCGAGCAGCTTTGCAGACGAGGAGAGCTTGGACTCGGGCTCGGGCTTGGACTCGGGCTCGGACTCTACCCCCCCCCTGCTCGAAGCCGGGGCTGCCGCTAGGGCGCAGAAGCGGATGGCGTTGTCCGTGTACCGGTTGCAGAGCCAGAGCCGAGTGCGCCAGGAGGCGGTGTCATCGACGGGGTAGCTCAGCCAGTACTCGTTGCCTGCGGTGCGGACGCTGATGTTTGCCCGCAGCAGGGAGAGGAATGGGCGCCCAAACACGATGCCGTAGGGCAGGTCCTCCACGGGCAGGACGGGTGCTACGGGCACTTGCACCATGATCGCTGCGGGTTCACCTGGGGCGCCGTCGCGTCCCAGGGTGCCGTTGATGAAGATGCGTACGTCGCGTGCCGTGCGCTTGGTGGAGTAGCACGACTTCTTGACACCGCGCGCTCCGAAGACCTTGATCACCTCGTCCTCGTGGTAGAGACCGGCGGTAGTGACCGCTGTGTCTAGCAGCACGGCGACGGGAACGCCGTTGAAGAGGTCTTGCCGCATGAGGCAGCATGCCCCGGTGAGGCCCATGTCGACGCTGTACGACGCCGACGTGATGTCGAACCCCGCGCACGTGATCTCGATCTTGGGGAGGCCTTGTGACTCCCACCGGGATCGCTCGTTGTCGCCAAACAGCAGACCGGTGCACAGGTCGTTGCGGTCCATGGGCGTGACGTCGTCAGTGAGTGAGGACCCGTGGTAGCAGGCGGATGCCAGGACGCAGACGGGAGGCGGCGGCCTCGGCAGGGCGACCGCGGCTTCGCGTTCCGTATAGCGCTGATACGTGTCCGCGCAGCCTTCGCCGAAGATCACGTCTCCTACCATGATGGCCGAAGCCCGGCGCCACATGTAGGCCTGCTGGCTGGCCGGCAGGGCTTGGGGGTCCGAACCAGGTTGCTCGGCCGGTAGCGGAGGCACAAGGGCATCGCGGACTGCTGGGGCAGGCAGCGGTGGCGGCAGGTAAGGGTACCGCGACGCCAGAGCCGCAGTCAGCACTGGGGCTGTAGGTACGGGCTTCGCCCCCGTGGGGCGCGGGCCTTGGTCCGCAGAAGCTGCCGCCTCCAGAACTGCGGGCGGAGCCGAAGTCGCGGGAGTCGCGGTCGCTTGGCGCTTGGGCGAAGGCACTGCAGGCGGGGCCTGGGCGCCAGCCTCCAGCGCTTCTCGGTTGCGCACCTGGGCACTGCCGCTGGGGCCCGCCGCTGCTGCGTTGCGCTGGGGCGCCGCTGAGGTCGAGGGACCAGCGGCTGCAGCAGGGGGCGCCTCAGAGGGTCGGTTGCGCTCCTTGCGCGGCGGCGGCGGCGGGGTTGGCTGAGGTGCCGGGAGCGGTCGCTGCTCCCGCCAGCTGATGGTCTGCCCCTTGAAGGCGAGCCAGTCCCTGAGCTTACGGCACCAATCGATGTACGCACCGATGAAGTACGTGCTGGAGTGGATATGGCGCTCACTCTGGCGGTAGACGGAGACGTGGGGTCGATCTAGGTCGGGGCCCATGCGCGCCAGCACCTCCTCCGTCCACCGGCACTCGAGACGAAGCTGCTTGTCACCTCGGTCGTACGCCTTGGCCAGGGGAAGCGCAGGCAGGTCCTCGGGCCACGGTTGCAGATCGACCTCGTTGATGGGCTGGAAGAAGCCCTTGATGTCCAGGCTGCCGAGCGAGTCCTGCAGCTCTGGGGTCCACCGCAGCAGCGTGGGCCCACCCAGCAAAGCGTGCAGCAGGCAGTAGTCCTGGCTGTGCCGCGACCAAGGTGGGTAGCGCAGCGGGTTGCCGAGCCGGGGGCCGGCACCTCGGTAGTTCTCGTGACCGGGGAAGACGGCCAGATCTCGGTAAGCCTGCAGCTTCGTCGCCTCGCGCAGACAGCTGCAGAGGGTGCAGGGGCGGCGTGAGCCTGAGAGCCGTCCAGGCGTCCCAGGGGATCGGCTGCGGGACCTCTGGAGAGCCCGAAGGTCGGCGGCCGCCAGCTCCACCACTGCCACTGCGGCGGGGTTGACGGTCACCTGAACGCTCGCGCTCGCGGTCACGGCCTCGGCTCTCAGCACCTCGGTCGCGGGAGCGGGAGCGGCCGCGGCTGGACTGACGCCCTTCATCTCGGGATGAGGCGGGGCGTCGTGGGTGGTCGTGCGTAGCCAGGGCCTGGATCTCGGGGCCCCCCTTCGGCGGAGCCGAGGCGGCGGACGTAGGCACTTGGGTGTGGTGCGGCTCCACCTCCTCGAGTTGGGGCCCAGACAGCTCCCCACGCGCGTCAGCCTCCGCCAGCTCCTCGTCCTCGTACACGAGCATCTCCTCCTCGACCAGCTCCTCCGCAGTGTCGAGGCTGGTGGCGAAGGCCACGCTGGCGCCGTCCGCGGGGCTCCAGTCCCATATGCGAATGCGGCGGTCGCTCAGCCCCAGCGCAGACGCCAGCGGGCGAGCGCAGTCGCTGGGATCGAACCGTACGATGGGGATGTGCACGGAGACGGTCTTGAGCCAGGCCTCGGCCTCGTCCACCGGGGTTGGCGAGGGCTCAGAGGGCAGCAGGGCCGTGGCGTAGCAGGCGCGGAGCGAGGCTGCCACCTTTTCCAGCTCCGGCGGGGCCGGAACCAGCGCCACGTGGCCGTTGATGGTCTCGTCGCCCTGGTGCAGCCCGGAGCGGAAGCGGAGGTGCGGGCGCGGGTAGTAGTCGTACAGCATGCCGCACTGGTGGAAGAGCGGCCCGCCCCACAGCATGGTGAAGAGGCCGGCCGCCCAGTCGTCGGGGACGACCAGGAAGTCCCCGCAGACGCGCAGCTCGGACGCGGTGCCAGGCGTGATGACGCTCCATACACGGGCGATGCCGAGGGGTCGGCTGCTCTGGCGCAGGGACTTGACGCCGGCGTTACAGGGCTCCAGCTTGACGCCGAGGTTTTCGTACAAGCTCTGGACCATCAGACCCACCGTGTTGCACATGGTGTCTGGCCCGATGCCGGGAGGGAAGATCAGGGTGCCGTCGGCCTTGAGCAGGCCAGCGCCGCGCTTGGGGTCGCTGTTGTCAACGTAGTGAAGGGAGCTGGCGAGCTCGCTCTTCAGGTACTGCTTGATCTCCTCCATCTTGGAGCCGGCGGTGGCGGCCGTGGATGAGCAGGCGAGGGCGGAGGCCTCGGGCGCCACCTCGGGGGTCCTGAGCAGATCCAGCAGCTCGGCCATCATCTTGCCCAGGATCTGGAGCGCCGCCGCCGTCTTGCCCGGCGCCATGGGGCCGAAGCGGACGTTAGAGCTGCCGTCCTTCATGTGCGAGAAGGAGACCTGCTCCACGGGCGGCAGGCGCATGGAGCTGGGCAGCGGCCCGGGGGGCAGCTGCCGGAAGCTGGCCGGCATGGGCTCCTTGGCGGTGTTGAGGGCCGCGGCCGAGGGGGCCTGCGGCGGCCACACGGTCTGGCCCTGGATTGGCGTTGGCGGCCCGGTCGGGGACACGGCGGGGCCGGTCTCCTTGCTGGCGAGGCTGCCGACGCTGTTGCACGCGCTCATACCCCCCCCCCCAGCTGGGAGACCGAAGCCGACGTGGCCAGGGCTGCGCCGGGGGTGCCGTACTCTACGTACGTGACGAACGTGCCGTTGTACGGGTGCTGGGCCACCGAGAGGACGTCCGTGTGCAGAGCGGACGCCGAGCTCGGCGCGTACGAGGATGGCGGTGGGTGCGAGAAAGGCGGAGCTCCGTAGCCCATGGGCCAGGACGGTGGCGGCGGCACACCGGGCGGCGGGGCCGCCGGGGCCCGGAAGGAGGCTGAGGACGCGAAGGCACCTGCAGGCGGAGCCTGAGGGCCCTGGCCGTAGCCGTAGCTGTGGCCGTACGACGAGGGCGGTGGCGTGGAGTAGCCGTAGCCGTAGCCGTAGGACGCGGGACCCTGGCCGTAGTGCAGCGCCGCAGGCGGAGCCTGGGACTGCAGGTACGGCGAGGCCTCAGCAGCGTAGGCCGCGTGCTGCGGGTTGCCCTTGCCTCGGTTGTTGTCCTTGGGCTTGGCGTAGTCCTGCCTGCGGGGGCGGTCGCCCTGCGGCTGCTGCTGGCGCGGCGACGAGAGCAGCGCCGCGTACTCCGGCTTCTTGCGGACTAGCTCCGCCCAGGCGTTGTCCATGTTGATGGACTTGGGGTGGCCGGGCAGCGCGGTCAGGTTGCCGGCCTTGGCGTTGGCCGTGCAGAAGTCCACCGAGTGGTGCTTGGCGTTGCAGAAGGAGCAGTCGCCTGTGGAGCCGGTAGCGGGGCCGGGCTCCGCCTTGGGCCAGCGGGGCTTGCTGCCGCCGCTCGACTGCTGCTGCTGCTGGCGCCCGCCCGCCTGGCCGCCGTAGCCCTTGCCGTGGTCCTGGCGACCGGAGTGCGTGGCCAGAGCCGAGACGCTGTTGGCCATGTGCTCGATCTGCGACGAGAGGCGGGCAATGTCGGCCGAGCCCACGCCGGGGGCGCTGGTGCTCTCGGAGATGGGGCCAGCAGACGTGGCGAACGCCTTGACCTTCTTGGGGTCCTTGACCTTGCTGTCGGCAGCCTCCTGCTCGACCCGGAAGGCACTGTAGATCTCGTGGCAGCGGACGATGGCCTTGGCGAGGTCCCAGGCAGTGGGGTCGCTGTCCTCCTTGCCCAGGTAGCTGACCTTGATGGTGTCATTCATGAAGCTGGCCTTGACCCAGTGCGACTCCATGACGGCCCGGAGCCAGCGCTCGGTGCGGACGCGCCTCGAGATGCTGGCCTCGCTGATGGGCCTGACGATGGAGAGGAAGCGGGCGCCCGCCGTCATGGGGTCCTCGAGGGGCTCGACGCCGAAGTTGTCGTAGCTCTTCTTGGACGTGGGGTCCTCGCGGCCGAACTTCTTGGCCAGGGCCTCCAGCAGGTACTCGCAGGCGTCGAGCTTGAGGTCAGGGAGCTTGGCCTGGCCCTTGTACTCGGGGGGATTGGCGACGCCGGCGTGGAGCAGGGTCCACTTGTCCTTGTGCTCAGTCAGGGCCTCGGCGCCCTCGGTCGCACACCAGCCTTGCACGACCAGGTTGAGGTTGTTGCCCCCATCCTTGGTGAGCCCACCGGCCATGCCGGCGAGGATGAGCTCGGCTATCAGGGCCTTGTTGTCGCCTCGGTCGCGCATGGCCCACTGCTTGACGAACAGGCGAGCGGACTGCAGGAAGGCGGGAAGGGAAGTTGGCTTAGCATCGAAGCTGGGGCAGTTGCGGTCGCCCATGTCTTCGTCTTCACTCCACCTGGGCGGAGCCCTGGGAGCTAGCTGGGCAGCAGGTGCCGGCGCAGGTAGCGCCGGGGCGGGAGGAGGTTGCTCCCCGTCGCCCTCCTCAGCAGGTGCTAAGTCTAGAGCCCCCGCAGCCGCAGGCTGGGGAGGCTGTGCTCGATCGGCCGGGGCGGGGCCCGGGCCGAGATCTTGCTGCTCATCAGGCGCGTCGGGCGGTGCCGGCAGGTGATGCCCGAGCTCCTCGGCGAGTGCAGGTAGAGCCCCCGCAGCCGAGGGCTGCGGGGCTGGCGGAGAGGGAACGCGGGCGGGGCCCGGTCCCGAAGACGCTCCAGCAGCGCTGCCACCGGAGTTGGAGCCAGAAGGACCTGCAACGTCGTTGCGGGTTGGCTCAGTCGCGAGGTCGGCCGAAGGCGCGCGACAATGTTGAGGCTCACCGGAGCCTCCGGAGTTCGACGGCCCAGCACCGGCGGAGCCGGTGGGGTCTTGCTCAAATAGCGGGTTGCCGCGAAGAGCAGTTGTAGCCGTTCGCGGGTCAGCGAAGCCTCGTCCGCGAGTTGGGCTTGCAGGTGCCGAGCGTATGGGAGTACCTGCGTTTCGGGCGTCCAGCAGGGCAGCCAAACGATCGATCGGGAGATTAGCCTCCTGCTCTTCTTGTCTACGGAGCTCGCGCGCTGCAGCTCGACTCGCGGTCGTGGACACAGGCGTGAGCTGAGGAATCGGCAGAGGCGCGGCCGCGGGCCCACGCCTATCCGCACCAGACGCAGTCTGTTGCTTAGACTTCCTAGAAGACTCCTTGGAAGCCAGATCGCAGCGCGGGCGGAGCCCGGAGCGATCGAGTCTGGGAGTCCGTAGCGCGCGGCGCCAGCGGACGAAAGAGAAGTCGGAAGCAAATCGGCGAGCAAAGACGCAGGCGGTGCCTGGGCTCACTTCTAGGACCAGCGCCAAGGCTCAGCGGCTGGGTCGAGCGAAGGCTCCTCGGGAAGTCGTCGGATGGCACAGAGACTGCGCCGCAGGCGCTAGAGGCAGCAGAGCAGCAACACTCTAGTAGTTACAGTCACAGCAGAGTAGATCCGCAGCAAGTAGTAATAGCAGTGCTTCCGACTTGCTAGTCGGAAGCTGGGCGTTCGCCTAAGTCCCCCCGATCGGAAGGGCTCATTGCCGTACCCCAGGTGCTCATGCCACGTGTCCCACGAGGCAAACCCTGGTGTCACAACCCTAGTCACGACCCTAAACGTACCCTCCAGCACAAACCAGCAGACCGACCACAAACCTCCAGCATCCTACCTCAACTCCCAACCGGCAACCATACTGTGACAGCGACGGTGCTGTGCTCTGTCAATGTGCACCTTGCGGAAAGGGGACATAGTCCTCTGCGGCGCATAACAAACGGGAGGGAGCCGCAGAGTGGGAGTGAATGTGGGGTCGGGAGAGCCAGGATCGAGAGGTGTACGGCCAACAGTGTGAGCACATGATGAACGGTGAACGGTTACTGGTAGGAGGCGCGGCCGAGGAGGGGCCATCGATACACGCTGAGCATGGTCATTGCGTGCCAAGGACTAAGGTGGGACCTGAGTGTGGTCAGTGCAAGTTATGACAGGGACTTGCGTTCTGGCTTGCAGGGGGCAAGCCCGTGAGGTGGGTCGCTTGGCCCCAGCGTTCAGCGCTGTGACCCCAGGGGGGTCCTTCATTGTAAACACCGAGGACTGGGTGCGGCAGGGGCAGGGCTGGGGATCTGCGCTGGGGGAGGCGGGCAGAGCCCCCGCATTGCACACAAGCAACGAGGCTATCTGCGCTTGGGGAGTATGGGGACAGCGTGGTTGGACGGAGAAGTCAGACCGCACCGGGCCGCGCCACCCCTTCCCGCTGCCCGCCGGCAGTGGTCCTACCTGCTTGCACCCCTTCACCTGGCGGCCCCCAGTTTGTTGGGCCTGGACTCCGCGGGGCGGCGGGGGGGCACGTTTGTAGAACCCGCGGGGGAGGAGGCGGCGGCGGCGGAGGAGTGGGTGGCGACGGAGGCGGAGGCGGGGGTAGGTGGAGGCGGCAGGGGGCAGACAACGCAGGACAACGGGGCGTAGGGGCATGCTCGGGTTGCAGCCTAACCAAGCCGCTTGCTACCCGTAGGGTTGCAGCCTAACAAGCGGGGCGCCCCCATGGGGGCGGAAAAGGGCTGAGCCCCTCACCCATCTGCTACGCGACCCATTCCCCGTGGTAACTGTGGGCGCACTATACTCCAACCGAGCTTTAACGCGTAATTAGCAGGTTGTCGGGGGACTCGCACCCCTGCCAGCCTGCTGGACGGCCTCGTTGAATAGCCGCCTGCCCTCCTCGTCGAGCTGGCCCGGCGTCGTGAGGACCAAGACTACGTGCCTCAGGAACTCGCTGGCCACAACGTGCACCAGCGTGCCCCATTTAACTAGCTGCTGGATTGCATCACGGTAGCGGCCCTTGTGACACACCGCCTCCAGCCTGTTGGTCCCCGCGGGAGTCTGTGGTGCTATGCGGACTGAAGTGTGAGTAGCAAACTATCCCCGCCGGTCCAAGAGGCCTGGTTCAAGCCAATTGGGGTCCAGCCTTCGGGATGAGCGGCGGGTTGGAGCAGGCCCTAACGGGCCCATCGAGCTAAATTGCAGCCTAAAAAACGGCTCTGAGCTCAGAGACACCTCCTGCAGACGCTTGTGCAGCTTCGACAGGATTGGGGCCCAATGAGGCGCAATGCTGCCGCTGTGCGTGACGCCAGGACACAGGGGGCACGCGGGGCTCTGGCTGAGCCGGAGGTAGGGGGCAGCCCCGGACTGAGGTTGCAGCCTTACAAAGCCTTCAGGCCTGGGACTCAGGGCGTCAGGACCCTCAACCCGACGATACAACAGCCCTCGCTTCTGCCCTCATACACCGCTGTCCGCCCCGGACGCGTTTCACGGTACAACCCACGTGGCTGGCGGGCAGCGTCCGCTGGCCGGCAGGCCCTCTGCGCAGTACATGGCGTGCCCCCCCACCCCAGCCTCCTTCCTGGCAAGCCGCATCCTGAGGTCAGCACACCGCGTCCGCACGAAGCAAGCCGGCAGCAAGCCGAATCCTCTTCCCTAGGGTGGTACCTCACGCAGCGAACAAAGCGCCTCGAGCCCCATCCGCACCCGCCCATCGCCCACTCCCAAAACTGCACTCGGAGCTTCCCTTGCCTCCCCCCTGCGTTGCCCGCAGCAGCCAAAATCGAGGGGCGGACAGTTCGCATCCGCACAGCGCTAGCCAATCACAGGCCTCGTGACGGGCCGCATACACAAGCCCCCCCATACACAGAGCGCACGGACTGGCGCCTGCCCACAATGATTAGAGGACGAGTCCCCAGCCCCAAGGCCCCGAACGCGACCCCCGGGCCCCGCCCCTACCCCAAACCCCGACACCGGCTCGCTGCCCTCCTGCTCCCGTTGCTGCCCCTGACGTCTGTTTACCCCATCCCCGTCTCCCAGCCGCACTAGGGCCCCAATTGCGCCGGCGGACCGTTGGCCGTTGACGGTTGACCAGCAGCCGAGGTCAGCTCCTGCAAAAGGTAGCCTCCGTGCCAACGCCCCCACCTCCAACGCCCCCAAGCCCTCTGCTGGCCAGGGCCACCTGCTGCCTCCCCAGCGGCCTCCGACTCGGACCGGGCTGCGGTCAGCACCCAGCGCCGACCCATAATGGTAGGCCCGGCGGCGGGTCCGCCTAGCACCGCTGCCCTCCGCGCCTCCTGCCGGGCCTCGTGCAGGGCCCCCCCTGATGCTTGCCGCGGACCCAAGCCCTGGGTCCGACCGGCCTGCTTAGGCGGCCCCCGCCGGCACCGCTGCCCTCCGCAACTCCGTCCCTGCAGGGTCCCGCCGATCTGCTCAGGCGCCCCCCGCCGGCACCGTTGTCCTCCGCGGCTACGGATGCTCGCCGCGGGCCAAGCCCTGGGTGCCGCCTGTTTATGCGGCCCCCGCCAGCGCCTTGCACTCCGCAGCCCCGTCCACGGTTCTCGCCCGCTGAGCCCGCTGAGCCCGCTTAGGCGGCCCCCGCCAGCGCCTTGCCCTCGGCGGGCGCGGGGGCGTCCTCGTCGTCCGAGTCCCCAGAGGACAGCGGGTCCTGGGGGGTGGAGGTAAGGGGGCGGGGGGGGGGGGGGGCAGGGATGAAGAGTTGAAGTGTGCCCCATGACACCGACGAGATCACGCTCCGCCCGGCCCCCGACCGGTCACTCCAGCCGTGCCGTGCGGCGCACGGCAACCGCTGCACTACCTTCACCTGGCAGTAGCTCCTTGCGTATCTGCATTCTGCAATCTGCAATCTGCACCAACCAGCTCCCCCCGCCCCCTTGACAACCCGCTCATGCGCCCCCCCCCTTGCCTGGTCCGCCACGTCCCCCGCGGCCTTGGTGTCGATGAACACCACCAGGTCGCCCGCGTCCAGGGCGTCGTTCACCTCCACAGCCACCTGACAGGGGGGAGGGATGGTGGGCCGAGAGGCAGGCGGGTGTGAGCACATCCCAGGTGACCCCAGGATCCCTCTGTCCCTCACTCTTCCCACCGCGGATCACGGCTCCCGCCAGCTCCGCGACCCCCCTCTAATCACACCCAAACACACGCGCCTGCGTGCTGACCCCCGCCACGGGCCTTTTGGCCCGTCGCCCTCCAGCCCGCCCCACATGTGGCATGGGCTGGGTCCCCAATCAGCCTCGCGCGCACGCACGCACCTGCGTGATGACTCCCGCCACCGGCGCGCAGATGGCCGTCTCCATCTTCATGGCGTTCATCACCACCAGCTGCTGGCCGGGCTTGACGCTGGTGCCGGGCTTGACAGACACCTGCACAGGGTTTGTGTGGGTGTGGTGGGTGTGTGGGGGGAGGGAGAGGAGGGCGGTGAGGTGAGACCCCGAGGGCGCTGTGTTCGTCCCCTTCCCGGCAGCAGCTTCATCCTCCGACCCAGAGGGAGCCATGTGCGTCCCATCCCCGGCAGCAGCTCGAACGTCCACTCCCCCCTATGCCTGGCCGCATGCCTCCTTCCCCTGCCCTCCTCCCAGAGGAAGCCATGTGCGTCACAACCCCGGTGGCAGCCTCCTCCAGATCTCATCCTCAGCATCCCCTCCTCCCCGCCTATGCCTGGCTCCTCATGCCCCCTCCCTCCTAAGCTTGCCGGAATACGTGTATCGAAATGGTTTGGGTACGTATTCTACATGTATTTATACGGAAATACCGTAGTTCCGTATTGTAGCGTACTTGCGGCTGACTCGTTTTAGGCCTGTAAGCGCTGGGCTAGGGCAAATTCGACGGGAGAGAATCCCCTAGGCCCTCGGGGCCTATTGAGCGGACCTACTGACCAAGTTTGGTGTCGAAGCCCCCCCGCCTACGTGGGGTACTGGGCGGAATTCTCAGAATTGGGCCGTGCCTGGACTGACCTGTCACCCCCGTCGCCTCCTGTGATAGCTTAGTCCGCAGGCCCAAAGCCTTATTCCGCCTCTTCGTCCATCCAACTTGAACTTCATATGCATTGTCGACATGCGCCTGAACCCCCAACCGCCTTACCCCCTCGTTTTACCCCCATCCACATCCTCATCCACATCCGCATCCGCCTGTCCCGTAACCCCACCTCCTCCTTAGGCCTTTGCCGCCTGTTAGACCTCTGGCCCTGAGTGATGTTTCTTGCTTCCCTGGCTGATGTTTGCGTGCGTGCGGTGCCGTACGGCGGCACTTCACACGGCCACACGCCCATGCTACGCTTTTGCTACGCATTTGCCTAGGCGTATCGAGGCCGTTTGGGTACGTATTCTACATGTATTATGACCTGTATTTTGCGTATGCGTAAAACGTAGACGGCAAGCCTACTCCCTCCCCCCCTTCCCCCTCTCCCGCCCACCTCGATGATGGTGCCGGCCATGGGCGCCCCCACGCTGCCCAGCACAGCAAGGTCCGCCCGCTCGCGCACCGCCTTGCGGCCCAGGACCTGGGGGGGGGCAGGAGGAAAGAGGGGACGCGGAGGATCAGCATAAGGGACGCAAAAGAAGCGAGAGCTTGCGGGCTGCGCATCAGACCCTAGTCGAGCGGGGCTGGCCTCTCGAGCAGGCATGGCAGGCAGTCGTTCCCGCCGACATACACAAATGCTCCCCACCTGCTCCGCCTTCTTGTCCGTCACCTCGACCACGCGGGGCACTCCGTTGGCCTCAAAGAAGACCTCGCGCTTGCCTGGGGGAAGGATGTGGGCGGGTCGCACGTCGAGGTTGGGGTTCGGAGAGTTCTGGCCCTGCCCTGCCCTCCCTTACGGTGTCCCCCAGAAACCCCTTCCCCATCCCCCCCTCTCCCCACCGTTGGGCTGCAGCTCCCCCACGGCCTTGTACTTGATGTTGGCGCCCACGCCCTTGGCGATCTCAAACTCCACCTCCTCATCCTCCTCCATGGGGGTCAGGAAGGCCCTGACAGGGGGGGAGGGGGGGAGAGGGATGGGGAGAGGGGAGGAAGATAGAGAGGTCAGGAGAGGGTCCACGACCGACTGCTGGGTTGCTCTGGAGCCCGCACCGACATTCTGCTGCGTCTGCCCTAGTTCCTCTGCCTGCCCTGTCCCCTCATGTGTCATGTCTGCCCCCCTGTTGCCTCCTCCCCCCCCACCTGGTGGGCAGCTTCTCGATGAGGTCAGAGTACTTGAGCACGTGCGTCATGTACTCGTCAAACACCTGACAGGGGGAGGGAGGGAAAGGGATGTGATCTTCCGGCCGAGCATCGGGCATGGGGCTAGCCAGCTCAGCAAGCACCATGCCCGGACCCACATGCACCTGGGGGTGGCTCTTCACTGCATCATTACCCGCCCCCGAACCCCCTGTGCTACCCCCCTGCCATACCTTGGGGTAGAGCGCCGCCGACAGCACGTCCCGCGGCGCGATGGCCTGGGCCCCGTACTTCTCCTTGAGGCGGTACTCCAGGCCCGCCAGGTCCATGGGGCCCAGCGAGGCCCCGGGCCTGCCGTCGATCACGTGCTTGCCCTTGAGCACGCGCGAGCGCAGCGGCTCGGGGAAGCCGAACGAGGGGCGGCCCAGGTAGCCCTGACAGGGTGGTGGGGTAGGGAGAGTGCAGGGAGATTAAGATTTGACCGAACGGGCACTAGGTGCCTCCAGCCTGCCAGAGCCGCAACCTCACATCCTGTGCTGGCGCCACCCCCACCCCCTCCCCTGGCCTCCCCTCCCCCTTTATGTCTGCCCCCTCTTGCCTCCCCTCCTATCTCCCCCCCCCTACCTGCATGAACTCCACCACGCTGCTGGGGAAGGACAGGCTCTCCGCCCGCTCCACCAGAGTGCGCTCGTCCAGCCCGTTCTGCACCATGAACTGGGCCAGGTCGCCAACCACCTTGGAGGAGGGGGTCACCTGACAGGGGGGGAGGGGGAGGCAGACATAGGGAGGGGGGTTCACAGCTGGGAGAGGGAGAGGGAGAGTCGAGGATCAAGGCCCAGGGGGCCCTGGACAGGCCCCTGACGAGGCAGGAGAGGAGCTGGTCACCGCTGCGCCCGTGACGCCCAGCACCCCAGGCCAGTACCCCCCCCCTCCCCTGTCAGGTGCCCCCCTCTCTTGCCACCCCCACCTTGACAATGTCCCCCAGCGCCCGGTTGGCCCCCGCGTAGGCCTTGCAGATCTTGTCCCACTCCTCGCCCAGGCCCAGAGACATGGCCTGCGGTGAGAAGAGGCAAGGGGTGATGGGGTTGGGGTGGGTCAGGACGGGTTGCGCTTGCGACGGGGAAAGAGGAGGAGGAGGGGAGGGCAAAGGAGTCCGCGGCCTCATCAACATGCAGTGTCCTGCGCCTTGCCGTACACGCCCTGCCGTACCTGGAACTTGAGGTTGGTGTACTGCCCGCCCGGCATCTCGTGCACGTACACGTCGCTGGACACGGCCTTCATGTTGGACTCGAACGGCGCGTACAGCTCGCGGGTCTGCTCCCTGGGGGGCGGTGGAGGGGAGGTGGGGCCGGGGGATCGAGGTTGAGCGGGGCACGTGTCGGTTGAGGGGGGGGGGCGAGGTGGGGCACAGCTCCCGAGTCTGCTCCCTGGGGGCTGGTCAGAAGCTGCTGATGCAGTGCGTGCCGACGGCTGTATGTGGGGCCACTGCACTGCTCTGACGCCTTGTTTGGCCCATGGTCCCTTGACTACCCCCCACCCCTTACCAGTAGGTGCTGAGCGGGATGAGGTGGTCCGGGTTGATGCCCGTGTCCAGCTCCGAGCCCGCCAGCGCGTTCACGATGGCGCCCATGGCGGGCTGCGAGGTGAGGCCCGACATGGAGTCGATGCAGGCGTCCACCATGTCGGCGCCGGCGGCGGCGGCGGCCAGCTGGGTGGCCACACCGGTGCCTGGGGGACGGGGCGGGGTGGGGGGGTAGGCGGGCAAGCAGGCGGCAAGCAGGCGCAGTGTCTCTACCTCTGCCTAGCCCCCTCGTTCAGCCTAAACCTGGGTCCGTGCCGGCCGGCCCTGCGATGTTTCACTCGGCCCGTTCCTGTCCGTCACGTCCCTGATCCTGACCGCTGTCTGGTCCCTTTGTCTCCTCGACCGTCAACTTGCGGGTGACTCCTATCCCCGCTCCCCCGTTCCTCCACTCCCTGTCCAGTCACAGCAATGCACCCACCGGTCCGGCCCGCTGTCCGCCCTCACCCGCCGAGTCGTGGGTGTGCACGTGGATGACTGTGTCGGGGAAGCGCTCGCGCAGGGCCCCCACCAGCATGGTGGCGGCGCGGGGCTTGAGCAGGCCGGCCATGTCCTGCGGGTCGAGGTGGGCAGAGGGAGCTGCGGTCAGGCGTGGCTGCTCGACCACGTTGCGCCCCTCTTCCGGTTGCCCCTGACCGCCCTCGTCAGCCTCTGCCCTTGCCTTGAGGGCTCTCACGCCCTTGAGCCCTCGGCTCATTGCCCCGCCCCCTCCTCATCCCCCCCCGTCCCCCCCTACCTTGATGGCCAGCGAGTGGCAGCCGTGGTTCACCAACTTCTCGGCCAGATCCAGGTAGTAGTCCAGGCGGTACTGCGTGCCGTACAGATGGGATGCCGTACAGGTGCCGTTCAGTTCAGGGAGCGATGGGCAGCACGCGATCCCCAGGCTTTAAGTCGGAACTCCGCACCCCCCGTTTCCTCCCCCACCCCAGCCCTGCTGCTGCGCGTAAGCGAATTGCCTCCATGTCCCCCTCCCCCCTCACACCCCTCCCCTCCGCGTCTGCCCCCTCTTGCCTCTCCCCCCACCCCCACCACCCCACGCCGCTCCCCACCTTGCTCCTGCGCGGGTCCGACAGGTCGCCCGGGTAGCACAGGGTGGCCTCCACCACTCCGCCCGCGTCGCGCACCGCGTCCATGCCGAACAGCAGGTTGTCCACGTAGTTGAGGCTGGGGGGGCAGGGGGACGATAAGAGAGGAGTGAGTAGTAGTGGTTTGGTGCCAGTTTGTGGTCGGTGCTGACTTTCGCAGTCGTCAGACCCGGCTACCCCCCACCCCACCCCCACCCTGCCCCCCCCCCACCCCTGTCGAAGATGCGGAAGATGTCCACTCCGCACCGCACGCTCTCCGCCACGAACTCGCGCACCACGTTTGTCGGGGTACGAGGTGTAGCCCACGGCGTTGGCGCCGCGGAACAGCATCTGGGGGGGGTTGGGAGGATGGGGTGACGTGTCGCCGGGCCTCCTTCCGTCCTCCCACCTGTCCTCTTCCCTTCCTCCCCCACCTTGCCTCCTACGTCTAACCCCCTCTGCCCTGCCCCCCATGTCTGCGCCTCTTGCCCTCCCCCCCCAACTCCCCACGTTGGGCACCAGTCCCTCAGCCCCTCACCCATCCCTTGCCTCTCGCCCCCTATGTCTGCCCCCCTCTTGCCTCTCCCCCCCTTCCCCTTCCCACCCCCCACCTGGAACGGCACGTTGGGCACCAGCTCCCTCAGCCGCTCCAGGCGGCGCCAGGGGCACTCGTGCAGGAAGCGCAGCGACACGTCGAAGGTGGCGCCGCCCCACATCTCCAGCGACCCGGCCCCGGCCAGGATCTGGGAGGTGGCGGGGGGCGGCCTTGAGCATGTCGTGGGTGCGCATGCGGGGGGCGAGCAGCGACTGGTGCGCGTCACGCCTGGGGGTGGGGGGGGGGGGCACGTAAAAACAACGGACAAATACAGAGACATCGCTTGCCACTCGCCCCTCCGCCCTCCCTT
>JAEHOE010000373.1:0-28570 GCA_016858145.1 Edaphochlamys debaryana | reverse complement strand
TCCCGCCCGTTCCGAGGCCCGCCATCCCCCTTGCAAGCATCATTAGATGTATTGAGGGTTCAGAAGGCTGGGAAGTGCGGGGACGCGGTGGGGCGAGATTGGGCGCTCTGGGAGAGGCGGGGCAGGCCGGGGGGCGGGGGCCGCGGACCCCGCCAGCGCCAAATCGGCCCCCGCTCCGCTCCCGCCCGTTCCGAGCCTCCATCCCCCTTGCAAGCATCTATTAGATGTATTGAAGGGTTCAGAAGGCTTGGGAAAGTGCGGGGACGCGGTGGGGCGAGAGCTGGGCGCTCTGGGAGAGGCGGGGGCAGGCCGGGGGCGGGGGCGCGGACCCGCCGCCCGCGCAAACTTCGCCCGCTCTGCTCACCGCCGTTCCGAGGCCGCCAAACCCCTTGCAAGCATCTATTAGAGTGTATTGAAGGGTTCAGAAGGCTTGGGAAGTGCGGGGACGAGGGGGGCGAGAGCTGGGCGCTCTGGGAGAGCGGGGGCAGGCCGGGGGGCGGGGGGTGCGGACCCGCCGCCGCGCAAAATGCGCCCGCTCTGATCCCGCCGTTCCGAGGCCGCCATTCCCCCTTGCAAGCATCCATTAGATGTATTGAAGGTTCAGAAGGCTTGGGAAGTGCGGGGACCGCGGTGGGGCGAGAGCTGGGCGCTCTGGGAGAGGCGGGGGCAGCCGGGGGTCGGGGCCGCGGACCCCGCCCCCGCGCAAAATTCGGCCCGCTCGATCCGCCCGTTCCGAGGCGCCATCCCCCTTGCAAGCATCATTAGATGTATTGAAGGGTTCAGAAGGCTTGGGAAGTGCGGGGGACGGCGGTGGGGCGAGAGCTGGGCGCTCTGGGAGAGCGGGGGGCAGGCCGGGGGGCGGGGCCGCGGACCCCGCCGCCGCGCAAAATCGGCCCGCTCCGCTCCCGCCCGTTCCCGAGGCCGCCATCCCCCTTGCAAGCATCTATTAGATGTATTGAAGGGTTCAGAAGGGCTTGGGAAGTGCGGGGACGCGGTGGGGCGAGAGCTGGGCGCTCTGGGAGAGGCGGGGGCAGGCCGGGGGGCGGGGGGCGCGGACCCGCCGCTGCGCAAACTTCGGCCCCGCTCTGATCCGGCCCGTTCCGAGGCCGCCAAATCCCCTTGCAAGCATCTATTAGATGTATTGAAGGGTTCAGAAGGCTTGGGAAGTGCGGGGACGCGGTGGGGGCGAGAGCTGGCGCGCTCTGGGAGAGGCGGGGGCAGGCCGGGGGCGGGGGCCGCGGACCCCGCCCCCGCGCAAAATCGGCCCGCTCCGGCTCCCGCCCGTTCCAGAGGCAGCCATCCCCCTTGCAAGCATCTATTAGATGTATTGAAGGGTTTCAGAAGGCTTGGGGAAGTGCGGGGACGCGGTGGGGCGAGAGCTGGGCGCTCTGGGAGAGGCGGGGGCAGGCCGGGGGGCGGGGGCGCGGACCCGCCGCCGCGCAAACTTCGCCCGCTCTGATCCTGCCCGTTCCGAGGCCGCCAAACCCCTTGCAAGCATCTATATAGATGTATTGAAGGGTTTCAGAAGGCTTGGGAAGTGCGGGACGCGGTGGGGCGAGAGCTGGGCGCTCTGGGAGAGGCGGGGGCAGGCCGGGGTCGGGGCCGCGGACCCCGCCGCCGCGCAAACTTCGCCCGCTCGCCCTCCCGCCCGTTCCGAGGCCGCCATCCCCTTGCAAGCATCTATTAGATGTATTGAAGGGTTCAGAAGGCTTGGGAAGTGCGGGGACGCGGTGGGGCGAGAGCTGGGCGCTCTGGGAGAGGCGGGGGCAGGCCGGGGGCGGGGGGGCGCGGACCCGCCGCCGCGCAAACTTCGCCCGCTCTGATCCCGCCCGTTCCGAGGCCGCCATCCCCCTTGCAAGCATCCTTTAGATGTATTGAAGGGTTCAGAAGGCTTGGGAAGTGCGGGACGCGGTGGGGCGAGAGCTGGGCGCTCTGGGAGAGGCGGGGGGGCAGGCCGGGGGTCGGGGCCGCGGACCCCGCCCCCGCGCAAAATGCGCCCGCTCCGCTCCCGCCCGTTCCGAGGCCGCCATCCCCTTGCAAGCATCCATTAGATGTATTGAAGGGTTCAGAAGGCTTGGAAGTGCGGGACGCGGTGGGGGCGAGAGCTGGGCGCTCTGGGAGAGGCGGGGGCAGGCCGGGGGTCGGGGCGGCGGACCCGCCGCCGCGCAAAATCGGCCCGCTCCGCTCCCGCCCGTTCCGAGGCCGCCATCCCCCTTGCAGCATCTATTAGATGTATTGAAGGGTTCGAAGGCTTGGGAAGTGCGGGGACGCGGTGGGGCGAGAGCTGGGCGCTCTGGGGAGGCGGGGGGCAGGCCGGGGGTCGGGGGCCGCGGACCCCGCCCCCCGCGCAAAATCGGCCCGCTCCGCTCCCGCCCGTTCCGAGGCCGCCATCCCCCTTGCAAGCATCCATTAGATGTATTGAAGGGTTCAGAAGGCTTGGGAAGTGCGGGGACGCGGTGGGGCGAGAGCTGGGCGCTCTGGGAGAGGCGGGGGCAGGCCTTGGTCCGGGCCGCGGACCCCGCCGCCGCGCACAATCGGCCCGCTCCGCTCCCGCCCGTTCCGAGGCCGCCATCCCCCTTGCAAGCATCTATTAGATGTATTGAAGGGTTCAGAAGGCTTGGGAAGTGCGGGGACGCGGTGGGGCGAGAGCTGGGCGCTCTGGGAGAGGCGGGGCAGGCCGGGGGTCGGGGCCGCGGACCCCGCCCCCGCGCAAAATCGCGCCGCTCCGCTCCCGCCCGTTCCGAGCCGCCATCCCCCTTGCAAGCATCTATTAGATGTATTGAAGGGTTCAGAAGGCTTGGGAAGTGCGGGGACGCGGTGGGGCGAGAGCTGGGCGCTCTGGGAGAGGCGGGGGCAGGCCGGGGGTCGGGGCCGCGGACCCCGCCGCCGCGCAAAATCGGCCCGCTCCGCTCCCGCCCGTTCCGAGGCCGCCATCCCCCTTGCAAGCATCTATTAGATGTATTGAAGGGTTCAGAAGGCTTGGGAAGTGGCGGGGACGCGGTGGGGCGAGAGCTGGGCGCTCTGGGAGAGGCGGGGGGCAGGCCGGGGGTCGGGGCCGCGGACCCCGCCGCCGCGCAAAATCGGCCCGCTCCGCTCCCGCCCGTTCCGAGGCCGCCATCCCCCTTGCAAGCATCCATTAGATGTATTGAAGGGTTCAGAAGGCTTGGGAAGTGCGGGGACGCGGTGGGGCGAGAGCTGGGCGCTCTGGGAGAGGCGGGGGGCAGGCCGGGGGTCGGGGCCGCGGACCCCGCCCCCGCGCAAAATGCGCCCGCTCCGCTCCCGCCCGTTCCGAGGCCGCCATCCCCCTTGCAAGCATCTATTAGATGTATTGAAGGGTTCAGAAGGCTTGGGAAGTGCGGGGACGCGGTGGGGGCGAGAGCTGGGCGCTCTGGGAGAGGCGGGGGCAGGCCGGGGGTCGGGGCCGCGGACCCCCGCCCCCGCGCAAAATCGGCCCGCTCCGCTCCCGCCCGTTCCGAGGCCGCCAATCCCCCTTGCAAGCATCCATTAGATGTATTGAAGGGTTCAGAAGGCTTGGGAAGTGCGGGGACGCGGTGGGGCGAGAGCTGGGCGCTCTGGGAGAGGCGGGGGCAGGCCGGGGGTCGGGGCCGCGGACCCCGCCCCCGCGCAAAATCGGCCCGCTCCGCTCCCGCCCGTTCCGAGGCCGCCATCCCCCTTGCAAGCATCTATTAGATGTATTGAAGGGTTCAGAAGGCTTGGGAAGTGCGGGGACGCGGTGGGGCGAGAGCTGGGCGCTCTGGGAGAGGCGGGGGCAGGCCGGGGGTCGGGGCCGCGGACCCCGCCGCCGCGCAAATCGCCCGCTCCGCTCCCGCCCGTTCCGAGGCCGCCATCCCCCTTGCAAGCATCTATTAGATGTATTGAAGGGTTCAGAAGGCTTGGGAAGTGCGGGGACGCGGTGGGGCGAGAGCTGGGCGCTCTGGGAGAGGCGGGGGCAGGCCGGGGTCGGGGCCGCGGACCCCGCCCCCGCGCAAAATTCGGCCCGCTCCGCTCCCGCCCGTTTCCGAGGCCGCCATCCCCCTTGCAAGCATCTATTAGATGTATTGAAGGGTTCAGAAGGCTTGGGAAGTGCGGGGACGCGGTGGGGCGAGAGCTGGGCGCTCTGGGAGAGGCGGGGGCAGGCCGGGGGTCGGGGCCGCGGACCCCGCCCCCGCGCAAAATCGGCCCGCTCCGCTCCCGCCCGTTCCGAGGCCGCCATCCCCCTTGCAAGCATCCATTAGATGTATTGAAGGGTTCAGAAGGCTTGGGAAGTGCGGGGACGCGGTGGGGCGAGAGCTGGGCGCTCTGGGAGAGGCGGGGGCAGGCCGGGGGTCGGGGCCGCGGACCCCGCCCCCGCGCAAAATCGGCCCGCTCCGCTCCCGCCCGTTCCGAGGCCGCCATCCCCCTTGCAAGCATCTATTAGATGTATTGAAGGGTTCAGAAGGCTTGGGAAGTGCGGGGACGCGGTGGGGCGAGAGCTGGGCGCTCTGGGAGAGGCGGGGGCAGGCCGGGGGTCGGGGCCGCGGACCCCGCCCCCGCGCAAAATCGGCCCGCTCCGCTCCCGCCCGTTCCGAGGCCGCCATCCCCCTTGCAAGCATCCATTAGATGTATTGAAGGGTTCAGAAGGCTTGGGAAGTGCGGGGACGCGGTGGGGCGAGAGCTGGGCGCTCTGGGAGAGGCGGGGGGCAGGCCGGGGTCGGGGCCGCGGACCCCGCCCCCGCGCAAAATCGGCCCGCTCCGCTCCCGCCCGTTCCGAGGCCGCCATCCCCCTTGCAAGCATCCTATTAGATGTATTGAAGGGTTCAGAAGGCTTGGGAAGTGCGGGGACGCGGTGGGGCGAGAGCTGGGCGCTCTGGGAGAGGCGGGGGCAGGCCGGGGGTCGGGGCCGCGGACCCCGCCGCCGCGCAAAATCGGCCCGCTCCGCTCCCGCCCGTTCCGAGGCCGCCATCCCCCTTGCAAGCATCCATTAGATGTATTGAAGGGTTCAGAAGGCTTGGGAAGTGCGGGGACGCGGTGGGGCGAGAGCTGGGCGCTCTGGGAGAGGCGGGGGCAGGCCGGGGGTCGGGGCCGGCGGACCCCGCCGCCCGCGCGAAATCGGCCCGCTCCGCTCCCGCCCGTTCCGAGGCCGCCATCCCCCTTGCAAGCATCCATTAGATGTATTGAAGGGTTCAGAAGGCTTGGGAAGTGCGGGGACGCGGTGGGGCGAGAGCTGGGCGCTCTGGGAGAGGCGGGGGCAGGCCGGGGTCGGGGCCGCGGACCCCGCCCCCGCGCAAAATGCGCCCGCTCCGCTCCCGCCCGTTCCGAGGCCGCCATCCCCCTTGCAAAGCATCTATTAGATGTATTGAAGGGTTCAGAAGGCTTGGGAAGTGCGGGGACGCGGTGGGGCGAGAGCTGGGCGCTCTGGGAGAGGCGGGGGCAGGCCGGGGGTCGGGGCCGCGGACCCCGCCCCCGCGCAAAATCGGCCCGCTCCGCTCCCGCCCGTTCCGAGGCCGCCATCCCCCTTGCAAGCATCTATTAGATGTATTGAAGGGTTTCAGAAGGCTTGGGAAGTGCGGGGACGCGGGTGGGGCGAGAGCTGGGCGCTCTGGGAGAGGCGGGGGCAGGCCGGGGGTCGGGGCCGCGGACCCCGCCGCCCGCGCAAAATCGGCCCGCTCCGCTCCCGCCCGTTCCGAGGCCGCCATCCCCCTTGCAAGCATCTATTAGATGTATTGAAGGGTTCAGAAGGCTTGGGAAGTGCGGGGACGCGGTGGGGCGAGAGCTGGGCGCTCTGGGAGAGGCGGGGGCAGGCCGGGGGTCGGGGCCGCGGACCCCGCCCCCGCGCAAAATCGGCCCGCTCCGCTCCCGCCCGTTCCGAGGCCGCCATCCCCCTTGCAAGCATCCATTAGATGTATTGAAGGGTTCAGAAGGCTTGGGAAGTGCGGGGACGCGGTGGGGCGAGAGCTGGGCGCTCTGGGAGAGGCGGGGGCAGGCCGGGGGTCGGGGCCGCGGACCCCGCCCCCGCGCAAAATGCGCCCGCTCCGCTCCCGCCCGTTCCGAGGCCGCCATCCCCCTTGCAAGCATCTATTAGATGTATTGAAGGGTTCAGAAGGCTTGGGAAGTGCGGGGACGCGGTGGGGCGAGAGCTGGGCGCTCTGGGAGAGGCGGGGGCAGGCCGGGGGTCGGGGCCGCGGACCCCGCCCCCGCGCAAAATGCGCCCGCTCCGCTCCCGCCCGTTCCGAGGCCGCCATCCCCCTTGCAAGCATCCATTAGATGTATTGAAGGGTTCAGAAGGCTTGGGAAGTGCGGGGACGCGGTGGGGCGAGAGCTGGGCGCTCTGGGAGAGGCGGGGGCAGGCCGGGGGGCGGGGCCGCGGACCCCGCCCCCGCGCAAAATCGGCCCGCTCCGCTCCCGCCCGTTCCGAGGCCGCCATCCCCCTTGCAAGCATCTATTAGATGTATTGAAGGGTTCAGAAGGCTTGGGAAGTGCGGGGACGCGGTGGGGCGAGAGCTGGGCGCTCTGGGAGAGGCGGGGGCAGGCCGGGGGTCGGGGCCGCGGACCCCGCCCCCGCGCAAACTTCGCCCGCTCTGATCCCGCCCGTTCCGAGGCCGCCAAACCCCTTGCAAGCATCCATTAGATGTATTGAAGGGTTCAGAAGGCTTGGGAGGTGCGGGGACGCGGTGGGGCGAGAGCTGCGCGCTCTGGGAGACCCGGGGGAAAGCCGGGGGCCGGGGCTGCGGACCCCGCCTCCGCGCAAAATCGGCCCGCTCCGCTCCCGCCCGTTCCGAGGCCGCCATCCCCCTTGCAAGCATCTATTAGATGTATTGAAGGGTTCAGAAGGCTTGGGAAGTGCGGGGACGCGGTGGGGCGAGAGCTGGGCGCTCTGGGAGAGGCGGGGGCAGGCCGGGGGTCGGGGCCGCGGACCCCGCCCCCGCGCAAACTTCGCCCGCTCTGATCCCGCCCGTTCCGAGGCCGCCATCCCCCTTGCAAGCATCCATTAGATGTATTGAAGGGTTCAGAAGGCTTGGGAAGTGCGGGGACGCGGTGGGGCGAGAGCTGGGCGCTCTGGGAGAGGCGGGGGCAGGCCGGGGGTCGGGGCCGCGGACCCCGCCCCCGCGCAAAATGCGCCCGCTCCGCTCCCGCCCGTTCCGAGGCCGCCATCCCCCTTGCAAGCATCTATTAGATGTATTGAAGGGTTCAGAAGGCTTGGGAAGTGCGGGGACGCGGTGGGGCGAGAGCTGGGCGCTCTGGGAGAGGCGGGGGCAGGCCGGGGGTCGGGGCCGCGGACCCCGCCCCGCGCAAAATGCGCCCGCTCCGCTCCCGCCCGTTCCGAGGCCGCCATCCCCCTTGCAAGCATCCATTAGATGTATTGAAGGGTTCAGAAGGCTTGGGAAGTGCGGGGACGCGGTGGGGCGAGAGCTGGGCGCTCTGGGAGAGGCGGGGGCAGGCCGGGGGTCGGGGCCGCGGACCCCGCCCCCGCGCAAAATTCGCCCCGCTCTGATCCCGCCCGTTCCGAGGCCGCCATCCCCCTTGCAAGCATCCTATTAGATGTATTGAAGGGTTCAGAAGGCTTGGGAAGTGCGGGGACGCGGTGGGGCGAGAGCTGGGCGCTCTGGGAGAGGCGGGGGCAGGCCGGGGGTCGGGGCCGCGGACCCCGCCGCCGCGCGAAATCGGCCCGCTCCGCTCCCGCCCGTTCCGAGGCCGCCATCCCCCTTGCAAGCATCCATTAGATGTATTGAAGGGTTCAGAAGGCTTGGGAAGTGCGGGGACGCGGTGGGGCGAGAGCTGGGCGCTCTGGGAGAGGCGGGGGCAGGCCGGGGGTCGGGGCGGCGGACCCCGCCGCCGCGCGAAATCGGCCCGCTCCGCTCCCGCCCGTTCCGAGGCCGCCATCCCCCTTGCAAGCATCCATTAGATGTATTGAAGGGTTCAGAAGGCTTGGGAAGTGCGGGGACGCGGTGGGGCGAGAGCTGGGCGCTCTGGGAGAGGTGGGGGCAGGCCGGGGGTCGGGGCCGCGGACCCCGCCCCCGCGCAAAATGCGCCCGCTCCGCTCCCGCCCGTTCCGAGGCCGCCATCCCCCTTGCAAGCATCTATTAGATGTATTGAAGGGTTCAGAAGGCTTGGGAAGTGCGGGGACGCGGTGGGGCGAGAGCTGGGCGCTCTGGGAGAGGCGGGGGCAGGCCGGGGGTCGGGGCCGCGGACCCCGCCCCCGCGCAAAATCGGCCCGCTCCGCTCCCGCCCGTTCCGAGGCCGCCATCCCCCTTGCAAGCATCTATTAGATGTATTGAAGGGTTCAGAAGGCTTGGGAAGTGCGGGGACGCGGTGGGGCGAGAGCTGGGCGCTCTGGGAGAGGCGGGGGCAGGCCGGGGGTCGGGGCCGCGGACCCCGCCGCCGCGCAAAATCGGCCCGCTCCGCTCCCGCCCGTTCCGAGGCCGCCATCCCCCTTGCAAGCATCTATTAGATGTATTGAAGGGTTCAGAAGGCTTGGGAAGTGCGGGGACGCGGTGGGGCGAGAGCTGGGCGCTCTGGGAGAGGCGGGGGCAGGCCGGGGGTCGGGGCCGCAGGACCCCGCCCCCGCGCAAAATCGGCCCGCTCCGCTCCCGCCCGTTCCGAGGCCGCCATCCCCCTTGCAAGCATCTATTAGATGTATTGAAGGGTTCAGAAGGCTTGGGAAGTGCGGGGACGCGGTGGGGCGAGAGCTGGGCGCTCTGGGAGAGGCGGGGGCAGGCCGGGGGTCGGGGCCGCGGACCCCGCCGCCGCGCAAACTTCGCCCGCTCCGCTCCCGCCCGTTCCGAGGCCGCCATCCCCCTTGCAAGCATCCATTAGATGTATTGAAGGGTTCAGAAGGCTTGGGAAGTGCGGGGACGCGGTGGGGCGAGAGCTGGGCGCTCTGGGAGAGGCGGGGGCAGGCCGGGGGTCGGGGCCGCGGACCCCGCCGCCGCGCAAAATCGGCCCGCTCCGCTCCCGCCCGTTCCGAGGCCGCCATCCCCCTTGCAAGCATCTATTAGATGTCTTGAAGGGTTCAGAAGGCTTGGGAAGTGCGGGGACGCGGTGGGGCGAGAGCTGGGCGCTCTGGGAGAGGCGGGGGCAGGCCGGGGGTCGGGGCCGCGGACCCCGCCGCCGCGCAAAATCGGCCCGCTCCGCTCCCGCCCGTTCCGAGGCCGCCATCCCCCTTGCAAGCATCCATTAGATGTATTGAAGGGTTCAGAAGGCTTGGGAAGTGCGGGGACGCGGTGGGGCGAGAGCTGGGCGCTCTGGGAGAGGCGGGGGCAGGCCGGGGGTCGGGGCCGCGGGACCCGCCTCCGCGCAAAATCGGCCCGCTCCGCTCCCGCCCGTTCCGAGGCCGCCATCCCCCTTGCAAGCATCTATTAGATGTATTGAAGGGTTCAGAAGGCTTGGGAAGTGCGGGGACGCGGTGGGGCGAGAGCTGGGCGCTCTGGGAGAGGCGGGGGCAGGCCGGGGGTCGGGGGCCGCGGACCCCGCCCCCGCGCAAAAATCGGCCTGCTCCGCTCCCGCCCGTTCCGAGGCCGCCATCCCCCTTGCAAGCATCCATTAGATGTATTGAAGGGTTTAGAAGGCTTGGGAAGTGCGGGGACGCGGTGGGGCGAGAGCTGGGCGCTCTGGGAGAGGCGGGGGCAGGCCGGGGGTCGGGGCCGCGGACCCCGCCCCCGCGCAAAATGCGCCCGCTCCGCTCCCGCCCGTTCCGAGGCCGCCATCCCCCTTGCAAGCATCTATTAGATGTATTGAAGGGTTCAGAAGGCTTGGGAAGTGCGGGGACGCGGTGGGGCGAGAGCTGGGCGCTCTGGGAGAGGCGGGGGCAGGCCGGGGGTCGGGGCCGCGGACCCCGCCGCCGCGCAAAATCGGCCCGCTCCGCTCCCGCCCGTTCCGAGGCCGCCATCCCCCTTGCAAGCATCCATTAGATGTATTGAAGGGTTCAGAAGGCTTGGGAAGTGCGGGGACGCGGTGGGGCGAGAGCTGGGCGCTCTGGGAGAGGCGGGGGCAGGCCGGGGGTCGGGGCCGCGGACCCCGCCCCCGCGCAAAATCGGCCCGCTCCGCTCCCGCCCGTTCCGAGGCCGCCATCCCCCTTGCAAGCATCTATTAGATGTCTTGAAGGGTTCAGAAGGCTTGGGAAGTGCGGGGACGCGGTGGGGCGAGAGCTGGGCGCTCTGGGAGAGGCGGGGGCAGGCCGGGGGTCGGGGCCGCGGACCCCGCCCCCGCGCAAAATCGGCCTGCTCCGCTCCCGCCCGTTCCGAGGCCGCCATCCCCCTTGTAAGCATCCATTAGATGTATTGAAGGGTTTAGAAGGCTTGGGAAGTGCGGGGACGCGGTGGGGCGAGAGCTGGGCGCTCTGGGAGAGGCGGGGGCAGGCCGGGAGTTTTTTTTTCTTTTTTTCGGGGCCGCGGACCCCGCCCCCGCGCAAAATCGGCCTGCTCCGCTCCCGCCCGTTCCGAGGCCGCCATCCCCCTTGCAAGCAGGAGTGGCACGGGCCCCACCTGCAGCGGGAGGCGGTTGCCCTCCTGGGTTCGGCCGAGGGTTTGCCCCCCGGGGTGGCGGGCGATCCACACGCCCTCCGTGACCTGTTTGCGGACCTTGTGGCGGCACTAACACGGCTGTGTCCTGAGGCTATGCAGGGGTACCAGGCGGCACACTACCTGCCGCCATACACAGGACCGGGCGCGCGGGGGCTGCTGGCATTCCGGCCCACCTTACACGCCGCTTCCAAGGCAGCTGCGGTACAGCAGCTGGTGCGGGCGTCGCCCGTACGAGTGGAGGTGCCGGGTCCAGATGGAGTGGCGGTGCCAGTCAGGGTGCGCATCGCCGCCGTGTGCCCACAGGTTCACCCCTATGCGGCCCGGGTGACCGTGATCAATCCCCCCCTTGGCAGCGCCGTCACGGGTTTCTTCCGCTGCCTGCTCATGTCGGCGGGCTACCGGGTGACTAACGACCCGCAGGACCCGGCAGGGGCGTTCGTTGCTGGGGAACGGTTTGGGGGACGACTTTGGGCGGGGTGGGGTCCTACGGGGGGCGCTGGCTAGCCATCTTTGGCGGGGGTGCGGGGCCCGGCCCACGACCCGCACCTCTCCCGCCTGCGCGGGCTCCGCGTCCCGGGTGTGGGGCCTGTGGGTCTCGACATGCAGGTCTCCGTGGCACCACCATCCCACGCCTTCTCGGTGGACCCCGGCACGGAGCAGGCTGCAGCCATGGATGGACACACGTCCCGCCGCCGGCAGCTCGGAGGCGGGCGAGCGCCACTCGGCACCGGCCGCAGGGCCGGCGACGGCAACACCGGCAGCAGCCTCCGCTGGCCCCCCACCAGCCTGCCCCGCGGCGGCAGCCGCCACCCCGTCACAGGGTGCGCGCGTGCCGCCTGACACAGCGCCAGGGCCTGCTGCTGGCGCCCTGGCGCCAGACCCCCCTGCCCACCCCCACGAGGCAGCGGCTCCGCTGCACGCCGCCGCGGTGGCAGCCCCGCACGTGGCGCCCACAGTGGGCGTTGCACCAGCCGCGGCAGGGACGGCAGCAGCATCCCCCGCCGGCTCTCCACGCCCGGAGGCGCCGCCGGCCACCCCTGTGGGCCCGCAGCCGGCCGGCGCTGCTCCTCCCTCGGGTGCAGCGTCACCGGCGCCCAGTGTACCGCAATCTGGCGCACCCACACGGACTGCAGCACCGCCGCCCGCCCTCGATGCTCGTGCTGCGGCGGGCGCTCAGCGCCTGCAGGCATCCATTCCAGTCGCCAACCGCTTCTCCCTACTTGTGGACTCGCCGGAGGAACTGGCGCCCGCTTCCGCGGCGGCGCACACAGTGGGTGGGAGCGTGGGGACGGGCACAGGCCAGGGAGCAGGCCCGGGGGTGGGGAGTGCGGCTTGCGCTGAGTCCGGAGAGGGGGTGCCGGGGCGAGCGGAAGAGGGGGCCGGGGCGGGGGCCCCGGGTGGGGGGACTGGGGAGGTTGTGGGGGCAGGGCAGGGGTTCGGTGGGGCGACGCCGGCTGGGGGTGGCGGGCATGCCGGCCCCGCCGCCAACCAGCGCCAGGCGCCCCCCGCGCCTCGCCAGGTCTCTGGGGCCGCCTGCCCGGGCGCTTCCCGCCCTAGCAACCCCGGGGGCATGGCCCCTGCGGGGCGGAGGGCCCCAGCCGGGGGCGGCGTGGCCCCTGACCACGGGACGGAGCCGCCCGGGCCTGCTCCGCCTGCCCCTCCCGCCAGCACGCCTCCCCGCAGGACATGCCAACCGCCGTCCGACCAACCCTCCGATGGTGACGACGAGGCGTACGGCCTGGCCCTCCTCGAACACGAGGGCCACCAGATTCTTTCGGAGCTGGCCTCGCCGCCGCGGCGGCAGCCATCCTCCCAGGCTGGCTCCGTGGAAGCCCGCCTGGAGCAGCTCCTGCTCAGCCTGGAGCCGGCGCTTCGCATCTGTGGCGTGCCCAGTGGGCGTGCTGCGGTGCTGACACGGCTGCCCCGGGAGGACATGCAGTGGATCCGCGCCTCCGTGCTCAGCAGCAGCCGGCGGCCGGAGGCGCACGAGGCGGTGCTGGCGGCGCTCCGTGACGTGGCCGAGGCCCTTCAGGACAGCCTTGACGCCTGGGCGGCCCCACGCTCACGGCGGCCTCCTGGCGGTGGGGTAGGCAGCGGGCGTGCGCCGCCGCCGCCGCCGCCGCCGCCGCCACCGCCGCCGCCCGCCACACCTCAGCCCCAGCCTGGCGTTCCAGCTGCAGCCCCGGCGCGCCCGCGCCGCCGCCGCAGCCCGCGGCGTGACGTCAGCATGCACAGCACCGACTCGGACGGTAGCCAGAGCTCCCACAGCCTGCGTCGACAGCGCACGCGCTCTCCCGCCACACAACCCAGCGCCCCGGTGGCGCCCTCTTCCTTTGGCCGCCGCCGCCGCCACGTAGGGGCGCCGGGCGGCCAGCCGCAATGAGGGCGCCACGTACGGCCGCGAGCATCACGCTCGTGACCCTTAATGTCAACGGGCTCGGCTCGCGGCCCAAGGCGCAGCGGCTGCACGCATGCCTGCAGCACCAGCACCCGACAGCGGTTTTCCTGCAGGAAACCAAGCAACAGAGCACAGCGGCGCTTCAGCAACTGTTGCAGCACAGCCAGGGGCCCGGGCTTCCCTGGCACGACTCGGTAGTGGCCAGCGCTGCGCGGTCCACACACTCTACCGGCGTTGCCATTGCCGGGCGCCCACCGCCGGGCTGCCAGGCTGCTGGGCATGGCGCCGACGAGCAGGGGCGGGTGGTTTGGTGGGACTGGGACGCGGGCGGCCTCCGGCTCCGCTTGGTGTCTGTGTACGCGCCAGCTGACGGCGGCGACCGCCCAGCGTTCTTCCAGCAGCTGGAGCAGTGTTTCAGCACGGATCGACAGCTGGTGGTGGGCGGCGACTGGAACTGTGTGGTGGAGCCACGGGACGAAGCCACCCGCTGCACCGCCCGCGCAGCCGGGCGGTTTGAGCTTGCGGCACTGCTTGGCCGGCATAACCTGGTCGACCCCTGGCCCCGCCACCAGCCCCACGACCCAGGCTATACTCACCCTGCCACGCCTAAGCCAGCCTCGTACGCTCGCCTTGACCGGTGGTATGTTTCTGCACCGCTGCTGCAGCATGTTAGCCTCATTAGCCGGGTTTTTGGGGCACCTGCCGACCACCACGGGGTGCTGCTTCGCCTGCTGCTGCCGGGGCTGCCGCAACCATGCCGCAGTCACCCCCGGTTCCCCACGTACCTGCTGTTCCACCCACGGCTGCTGGGGCAGCTGCAAGGCCGCCTCGATGCTTTCCTCGCAGACCTGCCGCAGGGGGATGCTCGTCACAGGTGGGAGTGCGCCAAGTCCCTACTGATGGAGGCAGGGCGCGACATCCACCTGCAGCACCAGCGCGCCCAACGCCGCGCCTACCTGGCTGCCGTGGCGGCGGCATCCCGTGCCGCCCGCAAGGCGGAGGCGCCAGGCGCTCCCTTGCACCTCCGCCAGGCGGCCGCAGCCGCAGCAGCCGCCGTGGCGGCGGTGCAGAACTCTGCCTTTGCCGGTAGCCTGGAGGCACGTGCTGCCCTGATGGAGGAGCACGGCGAGCAGGGCACGCGCTGGTTTCACCAGCTGGGCGCGGAGGCTGGGGAGCGGCAGCCAATCACAGCGCTGAGGGTGCCGGGGCAGCCAGAGCCCGTGTCTCTGGCCGGGCCGGGGGCCGCAGAGGCAATCTCTGCCGCCGCCCACGCTACCTACAGCAGCGATGCACCGGCAGGCCTTTTCCGCCCGGGTGTCGTCTGCCCTGACGCCCAGCGCCAGCTGCTGGCCGCCGTCGAGCAGCGGGTGCCGGACGAACTACGGGAAGCGGCGGAGGGGGAGGGAGTGACTGGCGGGGAGCTATCGGAGCAGGAACTGCGAGCGGCGCTGGCCGCCTCCGCCAACGGCAAGGCGCCCGGGCCTGATGGGCTCCCGTATGAGGTATACAAGGTTCTGTGGGGTCGGCTGGGGCCTCTGCTCGTGGCCGCGGTGGGTGAGGTGTTTCGGGCAGGGGAGGGAGCGGAGGCCGACGGGGGTCGGGCCATGGCGGGCTGCCTGCCGCCCAGCTGGCGGGTGGGCATCATCATCCTCATCTACAAGGGGAAAGGGCTTGATATTACGGTTCTGACCTCTTACCGCCCCATCACCCTGCTTAACACTGACCTCAAGCTTGTCAGCAGGGCGGTCAGCAACCGCCTGCAGCCCGGCCTCGATGCCTGCATAGACCCCCTGCAGACCGCCTTCGTTGACGGCCGCTGGATCGGCGACAATGTCCTGTACCACCACGCCCTGCTCGACTGGATGGAGCTGGACGAGAGCCCCGAGGGGCAGCCGTGCCAAGGCGCTGTGCTGGCTACACTGGATATTGAAAAAGCGTATGACCGGGTGGATCGGGGCTGGCTCTACGCCGTGACAGGAGGGCTGGGTTTTGGGCCACGCATGCAGCGCTGGGTCCGCCTGCTCACGGCCGACAGCCACGCCCGTGTGGCGGTGAACGGGGTCCTCTCAGACCCGTTCCCGGTGCGCAACGGGCTGCCACAAGGCAGTACGCTGTCGCCCGTGCTGTGGGTGATGCAGCTGCAGCCCTTCACGGCATACATGCACCGCCTGGTGGCCTGTGGCCGCCTGCGCACGCCGCTGCTCCCGGGTGGCTCCCCTGCCCCCCCTGCCGCCCACCACGCAGATGACACGCAGCTGCTGTACTGCGATCCGGCCACCGACGGGCCTGTGGTGCGAGACGCTCTCGCGCTGTTTGGGAGAGCCAGCAACGCCCGGGTACACCCGGACAAGAGCAAGGCCCTGGCTCTGGGCCGCCTGGCGGGTCTGCTGAGCGGTACCTGCCCGTACACGGGCTTCCCGTACGTGAACTGAGCCCCCCAAGCACCTGGGCGTGCTGCTGACGCGCGATCCTGCCGCTCTTGCTGCGGCGGCGTATGAGCAACGGGCAGGGAGGCTGCGGGGCCTGTCCCTTCGTTGGCGCGGGCTGGGTTTGTCACTGGTCGGGCGGGTCCACATTGCCAAGCAGGTCCTGGCAGTCCGCCTTGGCCTATCACTTCTCCTTCGTTGCCCCTGCCCCCGAGCAACTCCGCGCCCTTTGCAGCCTGGTCGACGAGTTTGTGGCGGGCGGCTTGCGCCCTGAGGACGCCACGCTGGTGTGCCACGGCCACCCGCAGCTCCGCCCGCGCCACCCGGTGGCCTGTCTGGACCGTAAGGATGGAGGGGTGGGGCACGTAGACCTGCGGGCTTTCCTTGCGGCCCTGCAGGCCAAGCCGCTGGCC
Organism: Edaphochlamys debaryana; assembly: GCA_016858145.1. Taxonomy (NCBI): domain Eukaryota; kingdom Viridiplantae; phylum Chlorophyta; class Chlorophyceae; order Chlamydomonadales; genus Edaphochlamys; species Edaphochlamys debaryana. The sequence goes on along the minus strand of JAEHOE010000373.1, from coordinate 12,834 downwards.
ATGTTGGGGCAGCCAGGGCGGGCACCGTGGAAGCTCCTGACGCGGGCCCTGCTCGCACGGATGCGTCCAGAGGGGGCGCGCAGCTGGGAGTGGGTGTTCTCTGACGCGCCCCTTCCGCCGCGCCTGCCGCCGCGGTTGGCTGCAGCCGTGCAGCATCTGCGCAGCGCCCGCCCGCACCTGTCCCCTCCTCCGCCCCCCTCCCCCGAAGACCCTCCCTGGCAGGTCAGCCCCGACGGGTTGTGGGTAGCGGACGGTCTGGGCCGCACTTTTGCGGTGATGCACACGGGACGCCTCGTGGCGCCTGGACCCTGGGGTGTCGCCGCCGCAGGCCCGACGCTCGCTGGCGGCCGGCCTGCGTGCTGATGTACCCCAAACACACCGCCGCCACTTGGACGGCGGCAGAGCGGTGGAGTACGAGGCCGCCCATGTCTCGCTGGAGCGGCGGGCCAAACGGCCGGGGGCGCGCGCCGGCCACCTGCCTGGCGGCGCGGGAGGAGGTGGTCGTGCACCCCTGCCGCCTCACCGTGCAGTTTTCTGTGGGGTCGGCTGGGGCCTCCTGCTCGTTGCCGCGGTGGGGGCAGGTGTTTTCGGGCAGGGGAAGGGACGGATGCCGATTCGGGGGTCGGGCCATGGCTGGCTGCCTGCCGCACAGCTGGCGGGTGGGCATCATCAATCCTCATCTACAAGGGAAGGGCGATTATTACGGTTCTGACCTCTTACCGGCCCCATCACGCCCTGCTAACACTGACCTCAAGCTTGTCAGCAGGGCGGTCAGCAACCGCCTGGCAGCCCTGCCTCGATGGCCTGCATAACCTCCCTGCAGACCGCTTCGTTGACGGCCGCTTGGATCGGCGACAATGTCCTGTACCACCACGCCCTGCTCGACTGGATGGAGCTGGACGAGAGCCCCGAGGGGCAGCCGTGCCAAGGCGCTGTGCTGGCTACACTGGATATTGAAAAAGCGTATGACCGGGTGGATCGGGGCTGGCTCTACGCCGTGACAGGAGGGCTGGGTTTTGGGCCACGCATGCAGCGCTGGGTCCGCCTGCTCACGGCCGACAGCCACGCCCGTGTGGCGGTGAACGGGGGTCCTCTCAGACCCGTTCCCGGTGCGCAACGGGCTGCCACAAGGCAGTACGCTGTCGCCCGTGCTGTGGGTGATGCAGCTGCAGCCCTTCACGGCATACATGCACCGCCTGGTGGCCTGTGGCCGCCTGCGCACGCCGCTGCTCCCGGGTGGCTCCCCTGCCCCCCCTGCCGCCCACCACGCAGATGACACGCAGCTGCTGTACTGCGATCCGGCCACCGACGGGCCTGTGGTGCGAGACGCTCTCGCGCTGTTTGGGAGAGCCAGCAACGCCCGGGTACACCCGGACAAGAGCAAGGCCCTGGCTCTGGGCCGCCTGGCGGGTCTGCTGAGCGGTACCTGCCCGTACACGGGCTTCCCGTACGTGACTGAGCCCCCCAAGCACCTGGGCGTGCTGCTGACGCGCGATCCTGCCGCTCTTGCTGCGGCGGCGTATGAGCAACGGTCTCCCAGAGCGCGCAGCTCTCGCCCCACCGCGTCCCCGCACTTCCCAAGCCTTCTCAACCCTTCAATACATATAATAGATGCTTGCAAGGGGGGTGGCGGGCTTGGAACGGCCCGGAGCAGAGCGGGCCGATTTTGCGCAGAAGCGGGGTCCGCGGCCCCGGCCCCCGGCCTTCCCCCGGGTCTCCCAGAGCGCGCAGCTCTCGCCCAACCGCGTCCCCGCACTTCCCAAGCCTTCTCAACCCTTCAATACATATAATAGATGCTTGCAAGGGGGGTGGCGGGCTTGGAACGGCCCGGAGCAGAGCGGGCCGATTTTGCGCGGAAGCGGGGTCCGCGGCGCCGGCCCCCGGCCTTCCCCCGGGTCTCCCAGAGCGCGCAGCTCTCGCCCCACCGCGTCCCCGCACTTCCCAAGCCTTCTCAACCCTTCAATACATATAATAGATGCTTGCAAGGGGGGTGGCGGGCTTGGAACGGCCCGGAGCAGAGCGGGCCGATTTTGCGCGGAAGCGGGGTCCGCGGCCGCCGGCCCCCGGCCTTCCCCCGGGTCTCCCAGAGCGCGCAGCTCTCGCCCCACCGCGTCCCCGCACTTCCCAAGCCTTCTCAACCCTTCAATACATATAATAGATGCTTGCAAGGGGGGTGGCGGGCTTGGAACGGCCCGGAGCAGAGCGGGCCGATTTTGCGCGGAAGCGGGGTCCGCGGCCCCGGCCCCCGGCCTTCCCCCGGGTCTCCCAGAGCGCGCAGCTCTCGCCCCACCGCGTCCCCGCACTTCCCAAGCCTTCTCAACCCTTCAATACATATAATAGATGCTTGCAAGGGGGGTGGCGGGCTTGGAACGGCCCGGAGCAGAGCGGGCCGATTTTGCGCGGAAGCGGGGTCCGCGGCCCCGGCCCCCGGCCTTCCCCCGGGTCTCCCAGAGCGCGCAGCTCTCGCCCCACCGCGTCCCCGCACTTCCCAAGCCTTCTCAACCCTTCAATACATATAATAGATGCTTGCAAGGGGGGTGGCGGGCTTGGAACGGCCCGGAGCAGAGCGGGCCGATTTTGCGCGGAAGCGGGGTCCGCGGCCCCGGCCCCCGGCCTTCCCCCGGGTCTCCCAGAGCGCGCAGCTCTCGCCCCACCGCGTCCCCGCACTTCCCAAGCCTTCTCAACCCTTCAATACATATAATAGATGCTTGCAAGGGGGGTGGCGGGCTTGGAACGGCCCGGAGCAGAGCGGGCCGATTTTGCGCGGAAGCGGGGTCCGCGGCCCCGGCCCCCGGCCTTCCCCCGGGTCTCCCAGAGCGCGCAGCTCTCGCCCCACCGCGTCCCCGCACTTCCCAAGCCTTCTCAACCCTTCAATACATATAATAGATGCTTGCAAGGGGGGTGGCGGGCTTGGAACGGCCCGGAGCAGAGCGGGCCGATTTTGCGCGGAAGCGGGGTCCGCGGCCCCGGCCCCCGGCCTTCCCCCGGGTCTCCCAGAGCGCGCAGCTCTCGCCCCACCGCGTCCCCGCACTTCCCAAGCCTTCTCAACCCTTCAATACATATAATAGATGCTTGCAAGGGGGGTGGCGGGCTTGGAACGGCCCGGAGCAGAGCGGGCCGATTTTGCGCGGAAGCGGGGTCCGCGGCCCCGGCCCCCGGCCTTCCCCCGGGTCTCCCAGAGCGCGCAGCTCTCGCCCCACCGCGTCCCCGCACTTCCCAAGCCTTCTCAACCCTTCAATACATATAATAGATGCTTGCAAGGGGGGTGGCGGGCTTGGAACGGCCCGGAGCAGAGCGGGCCGATTTTGCGCGGAAGCGGGGTCCGCGGCCCCGGCCCCCGGCCTTCCCCCGGGTCTCCCAGAGCGCGCAGCTCTCGCCCCACCGCGTCCCCGCACTTCCCAAGCCTTCTCAACCCTTCAATACATATAATAGATGCTTGCAAGGGGGGTGGCGGGCTTGGAACGGCCCGGAGCAGAGCGGGCCGATTTTGCGCGGAAGCGGGGTCCGCGGCCCCGGCCCCCGGCCTTCCCCCGGGTCTCCCAGAGCGCGCAGCTCTCGCCCCACCGCGTCCCCGCACTTCCCAAGCCTTCTCAACCCTTCAATACATATAATAGATGCTTGCAAGGGGGGTGGCGGGCTTGGAACGGCCCGGAGCAGAGCGGGCCGATTTTGCGCGGAAGCGGGGTCCGCGGCCCCGGCCCCCGGCCTTCCCCCGGGTCTCCCAGAGCGCGCAGCTCTCGCCCCACCGCGTCCCCGCACTTCCCAAGCCTTCTCAACCCTTCAATACATATAATAGATGCTTGCAAGGGGGGTGGCGGGCTTGGAACGGCCCGGAGCAGAGCGGGCCGATTTTGCGCGGAAGCGGGGTCCGCGGCCCCGGCCCCCGGCCTTCCCCCGGGTCTCCCAGAGCGCGCAGCTCTCGCCCCACCGCGTCCCCGCACTTCCCAAGCCTTCTCAACCCTTCAATACATATAATAGATGCTTGCAAGGGGGGTGGCGGGCTTGGAACGGCCCGGAGCAGAGCGGGCCGATTTTGCGCGGAAGCGGGGTCCGCGGCCCCGGCCCCCGGCCTTCCCCCGGGTCTCCCAGAGCGCGCAGCTCTCGCCCCACCGCGTCCCCGCACTTCCCAAGCCTTCTCAACCCTTCAATACATATAATAGATGCTTGCAAGGGGGGTGGCGGGCTTGGAACGGCCCGGAGCAGAGCGGGCCGATTTTGCGCGGAAGCGGGGTCCGCGGCCCCGGCCCCCGGCCTTCCCCCGGGTCTCCCAGAGCGCGCAGCTCTCGCCCCACCGCGTCCCCGCACTTCCCAAGCCTTCTCAACCCTTCAATACATATAATAGATGCTTGCAAGGGGGGTGGCGGGCTTGGAACGGCCCGGAGCAGAGCGGGCCGATTTTGCGCGGAAGCGGGGTCCGCGGCCCCGGCCCCCGGCCTTCCCCCGGGTCTCCCAGAGCGCGCAGCTCTCGCCCCACCGCGTCCCCGCACTTCCCAAGCCTTCTCAACCCTTCAATACATATAATAGATGCTTGCAAGGGGGGTGGCGGGCTTGGAACGGCCCGGAGCAGAGCGGGCCGATTTTGCGCGGAAGCGGGGTCCGCGGCCCCGGCCCCCGGCCTTCCCCCGGGTCTCCCAGAGCGCGCAGCTCTCGCCCCACCGCGTCCCCGCACTTCCCAAGCCTTCTCAACCCTTCAATACATATAATAGATGCTTGCAAGGGGGGTGGCGGGCTTGGAACGGCCCGGAGCAGAGCGGGCCGATTTTGCGCGGAAGCGGGGTCCGCGGCCCCGGCCCCCGGCCTTCCCCCGGGTCTCCCAGAGCGCGCAGCTCTCGCCCCACCGCGTCCCCGCACTTCCCAAGCCTTCTCAACCCTTCAATACATATAATAGATGCTTGCAAGGGGGGTGGCGGGCTTGGAACGGCCCGGAGCAGAGCGGGCCGATTTTGCGCGGAAGCGGGGTCCGCGGCCCCGGCCCCCGGCCTTCCCCCGGGTCTCCCAGAGCGCGCAGCTCTCGCCCCACCGCGTCCCCGCACTTCCCAAGCCTTCTCAACCCTTCAATACATATATAGATGCTTGCAAGGGGGGTGGCGGGCTTGGAACGGCCCGGAGCAGAGCGGGCCGATTTTGCGCGGAAGCGGGGTCCGCGGCCCCGGCCCCCGGCCTTCCCCCGGGTCTCCCAGAGCGCGCAGCTCTCGCCCCACCGCGTCCCCGCACTTCCCAAGCCTTCTCAACCCTTCAATACATATAATAGATGCTTGCAAGGGGGGTGGCGGGCTTGGAACGGCCCGGAGCAGAGCGGGCCGATTTTGCGCGGAAGCGGGGTCCGCGGCCCCGGCCCCCGGCCTTCCCCCGGGTCTCCCAGAGCGCGCAGCTCTCGCCCCACCGCGTCCCCGCACTTCCCAAGCCTTCTCAACCCTTCAATACATATAATAGATGCTTGCAAGGGGGGTGGCGGGCTTGGAACGGCCCGGAGCAGAGCGGGCCGATTTTGCGCGGAAGCGGGGTCCGCGGCCCCGGCCCCCGGCCTTCCCCCGGGTCTCCCAGAGCGCGCAGCTCTCGCCCCACCGCGTCCCCGCACTTCCCAAGCCTTCTCAACCCTTCAATACATATAATAGATGCTTGCAAGGGGGGTGGCGGGCTTGGAACGGCCCGGAGCAGAGCGGGCCGATTTTGCGCGGAAGCGGGGTCCGCGGCCCCGGCCCCCGGCCTTCCCCCGGGTCTCCCAGAGCGCGCAGCTCTCGCCCCACCGCGTCCCCGCACTTCCCAAGCCTTCTCAACCCTTCAATACATATAATAGATGCTTGCAAGGGGGGTGGCGGGCTTGGAACGGCCCGGAGCAGAGCGGGCCGATTTTGCGCGGAAGCGGGGTCCGCGGCCCCGGCCCCCGGCCTTCCCCCGGGTCTCCCAGAGCGCGCAGCTCTCGCCCCACCGCGTCCCCGCACTTCCCAAGCCTTCTCAACCCTTCAATACATATAATAGATGCTTGCAAGGGGGGTGGCGGGCTTGGAACGGCCCGGAGCAGAGCGGGCCGATTTTGCGCGGAAGCGGGGTCCGCGGCCCCGGCCCCCGGCCTTCCCCCGGGTCTCCCAGAGCGCGCAGCTCTCGCCCCACCGCGTCCCCGCACTTCCCAAGCCTTCTCAACCCTTCAATACATATAATAGATGCTTGCAAGGGGGGTGGCGGGCTTGGAACGGCCCGGAGCAGAGCGGGCCGATTTTGCGCGGAAGCGGGGTCCGCGGCCCCGGCCCCCGGCCTTCCCCCGGGTCTCCCAGAGCGCGCAGCTCTCGCCCCACCGCGTCCCCGCACTTCCCAAGCCTTCTCAACCCTTCAATACATATAATAGATGCTTGCAAGGGGGGTGGCGGGCTTGGAACGGCCCGGAGCAGAGCGGGCCGATTTTGCGCGGAAGCGGGGTCCGCGGCCCCGGCCCCCGGCCTTCCCCCGGGTCTCCCAGAGCGCGCAGCTCTCGCCCCACCGCGTCCCCGCACTTCCCAAGCCTTCTCAACCCTTCAATACATATAATAGATGCTTGCAAGGGGGGTGGCGGGCTTGGAACGGCCCGGAGCAGAGCGGGCCGATTTTGCGCGGAAGCGGGGTCCGCGGCCCCGGCCCCCGGCCTTCCCCCGGGTCTCCCAGAGCGCGCAGCTCTCGCCCCACCGCGTCCCCGCACTTCCCAAGCCTTCTCAACCCTTCAATACATATAATAGATGCTTGCAAGGGGGGTGGCGGGCTTGGAACGGCCCGGAGCAGAGCGGGCCGATTTTGCGCGGAAGCGGGGTCCGCGGCCCCGGCCCCCGGCCTTCCCCCGGGTCTCCCAGAGCGCGCAGCTCTCGCCCCACCGCGTCCCCGCACTTCCCAAGCCTTCTCAACCCTTCAATACATATAATAGATGCTTGCAAGGGGGTGGCGGGCTTGGAACGGCCCGGAGCAGAGCGGGCCGATTTTGCGCGGAAGCGGGGTCCGCGGCCCCGGCCCCCGGCCTTCCCCCGGGTCTCCCAGAGCGCGCAGCTCTCGCCCCCACCGCGTCCCCGCACTTCCCAAGCCTTCTCAACCCTTCAATACATATAATAGATGCTTGCAAGGGGGGTGGCGGGCTTGGAACGGCCCGGAGCAGAGCGGGCCGATTTTGCGCGGAAGCGGGGTCCCGCGGCCCCGGCCCCCGGCCTTCCCCCGGGTCTCCCAGAGCGCGCAGCTCTCGCCCCACCGCGTCCCCGCACTTCCCAAGCCTTCTCAACCCTTCAATACATATAATAGATGCTTGCAAGGGGGGTGGCGGGCTTGGAATGGCCCGGAGCAGAAGCGGGCCGAGTTTGCGCGGAAGCGGGGTCCGCGGCCCCGGCCCCCGGCCTTCCCCCGGGTCTCCCAGAGCGCGCAGCTCTCGCCCCACCGCGTCCCCGCACTTCCCAAGCCTTCTCAACCCTTCAATACATATAATAGATGCTTGCAAGGGGGTTGGCGGGCTTGGAACGGCCCGGAGCAGACGGGCCGATTTTGCGCGGAAGCGGGGTCCGCGGCGCCCGGCCCCCGGCCTTCCCCCGGGTCTCCCAGAGCGCGCAGCTCTCGCCCCACCGCGTCCCCGCACTTCCCAAGCCTTCTCAACCCTTCAATACATATAATAGATGCTTGCAAGGGGGGTGGCGGGCTTGGAACGGCCCGGAGCAGAGCGGGCCGATTTTGCGCGGAGCGGGGTCCGCGGCCCCGGCCCCCGGCCTTCCCCCGGGTCTCCCAGAGCGCGCAGCTCTCGCCCCACCGCGTCCCCGCACTTCCCAAGCCTTCTCAACCCTTCAATACATATAATAGATGCTTGCAAGGGGGGTGGCGGGCTTGGAACGGCCCGGAGCAGAGCGGGCCGATTTTGCGCGGAAGCGGGGTCCGCGGCCGCCGGCCCCCGGCCTTCCCCCGGGTCTCCCAGAGCGCGCAGCTCTCGCCCCACCGCGTCCCCGCACTTCCCAAGCCTTCTCAACCCTTCAATACATATAATAGATGCTTGCAAGGGGGGTGGCGGGCTTGGAACGGCCCGGAGCAGAGCGGGCCGATTTTGCGCGGAAGCGGGGTCCGCGGCCCCCGGCCCCCGGCCTTCCCCCGGGTCTCCCAGAGCGCGCAGCTCTCGCCCCCACCGCGTCCCCGCACTTCCCAAGCCTTCTCAACCCTTCAATACATATAATAGATGCTTGCAAGGGGGTGGCGGGCTTGGAACGGCCCGGAGCAGAGCGGGCCGATTTTGCGCGGAAGCGGGGTCCGCGGCCCCGCCCCCGGCCTTCCCCCGGGTCTCCCAGAGCGCGCAGCTCTCGCCCCACCGCGTCCCCGCACTTCCCAAGCCTTCTCAACCCTTCATACATATAATAGATGCTTGCAAGGGGGTGGCGGGCTTGGAACGGCCCGGAGCAGAGCGGGCCGATTTTGCGCGGAAGCGGGGTCCGCGGCCCCGGCCCCCGGCCTTCCCCCGGGTCTCCCAGAGCGCGCAGCTCTCGCCCCCACCGCGTCCCCGCACTTCCCAAGCCTTCTCAACCCTTCAATACATATAATAGATGCTTGCAAGGGGGGGTGGCGGGCTTGGAACGGCCCGGAGCAGAGCGGGCCGATTTTGCGCGGAAGCGGGGTCCGCGGCCCCGGCCCCCGGCCTTCCCCCGGGTCTCCCAGAGCGCGCAGCTCTCGCCCCACCGCGTCCCCGCACCTTCCCAAGCCTTCTCAACCCTTCAATACATATAATAGATGCTTGCAAGGGGGGTGGCGGGCTTGGAACGGCCCGGAGCAGAGCGGGCCGATTTTGCGCGGAGAGCGGGGTCCGCGGCCCCGGCCCCCGGCCTTCCCCCCGGGTCTCCCAGAGCGCGCAGCTCTCGCCCCACCGCGTCCCCGCACTCCCAAGCCTTCTCAACCCTTCAATACATATAATAGATGCTTGCAAGGGGGGTGGCGGGCTTGGAACGGCCCGGAGCAGAGCGGGCCGATTTTGCGCGGAAGCGGGGTCCGCGGCCCCGGCCCCCGGCCTTCCCCCGGGTCTCCCAGAGCGCGGCAGCTCTCGCCCCACCGCGTCCCCGCACTTCCCAAGCCTTCTCAAACCCTTCAATACATATAATAGATGCTTGCAAGGGGGGTGGCGGGCTTGGAACGGCCCGGAGCAGAGCGGGCCGATTTTGCGCGGAAGGCGGGGTCCCGCGGCCCCGGCCCCCGGCCTTCCCCCGGGTCTCCCAGAGCGCGCAGCTCTCGCCCCACCGCGTCCCCGCACTTCCCAAGCCTTCTCAACCCTTCAATACATATAATAGATTGCTTGCAAGGGGGGTGGCGGGCTTGGAACGGCCCGGAGCAGAGCGGGCCGATTTGCGCGGAAGGCGGGGTCCGCGGCCCCGGCCCCCGGCCTTCCCCCGGGTCTCCCAGAGCGCGCAGCTCTCGCCCCACCGCGTCCCCGCACCTCCCAAGCCTTCTCAACCCTTCAATACATATAATCGATGCTTGCAAGGGGGTTGGCGGGCTTGGAACGGCCCGGAGCAGAGCGGGCCGATTTGCGCGGAGGCGGGGTCCGCGGCCCCGGCCCCCGGCCTTCCCCCGGGTCTCCCAGAGCGCGCAGCTCTCGCCCCACCGCGTCCCCGCACCTCCCAAGCCTTCTCAACCCTTCAATACATATAATCGATGCTTGCAAGGGGGTTGGCGGGCTTGGAACGGCCCGGAGCAGAGCGGGCCGATTTTGCGCGGAGGCGGGGTCGCGGCCCCGGCCCCCGGCCTTCCCCCGGGTCTCCCAGAGCGCGCAGCTCTCGCCCCACCGCGTCCCCCGCACCTCCTTTTTTTTTTTCTTCACGTGCCGTGTTGTTACAACCAGAGGGTCGAGCAGCCAGAGAGCCAGAGACAGCAGAGAGCCAGAGAACCAGAGACAGCAAAAGAGAGAGGCAGGGTTAACCAGAAGAGAAGAAAGCTGAAGCACACAGGCACAAAAGTCGAAGTTCCAGAGTTTGCGGGGATCTCGGTGGTCTCAGGCCTGTCCATCAGAGGCAGGTCCGCTTGGCTTCGCCCCCTTCTTCCTGTCATGTAATCCCTCTCAGAGAAAAAAAAAAAAAAGGACAGCAGAAACCCAGACTCGCACCCCTAGATCCCGCCAGCACCTGCCCCGAAGCCCAAACGCCACGCAACACCCCCCCCCCCCCAGCCCTCCCCACCCGACCGCGCCCAGCCCGCATCCCCCCTCCCAAACCACAGGTCGGCACCCAAGCAGCAAAACGAAAGCCCCATGCCTCCCGGATCACGAGAAAGGCACGTGCGGGGGTAACAGCAACTTCTCAACCCTTCAATACATATAATCGATGCTTGCAAGGGGGTTACGGTTCTGACCTCTTACCGCCCCATCACCCTGCTTAACACTGACCTCAAGCTTGTCAGCAGGGCGGTCAGCAACCGCCGGCAGCCCGGCCTCGATGCCTGCATAGACCCCTGCAGACCGCCTTCGTTGCGGCCGCTGGATCGGCGACAATGTCCTGTACCACCACGCCCGCCTCTTTTTTTTTTTTCTCTGAGAGGGATTACATGGACAGGAGAGAAGGGGGGGAAGCCAAGCGGACCTGCCTCTGATGGACAGGCCTGAAACCACCTGCTCGACTGGATGGAGCTGGACGAGAGCCCCGAGGGGCAGCCGTGCCAAGGCGCTGTGCTGGCTACACTGGATATTGAAAAAGCGTATGACCGGGTGGATCGGGGCTGCTCTACGCCGTGACAGAGGGCTGGGTTTTTGGGCCACGCATGCAGCGCTGGGTCCGCCTGCTCACGGCCGACAGCCACGCCCGTGTGGCGGTGAACGGGGTCCTCTCAGACCCGTTCCCGGTGCGCAACGGGCTGCCACAAGGCAGTACGCTGTCGCCCGTGCTGTGGGTGATGCAGCTTGCAGCCTTCACGGCCATACATGCACCGCTGGTGGCCTGTGCGCCTGCTGCACGCCGCCGCTGGCTCCCGGGTGGCTCCTCCTGCCCCCCCTGCCGCCCACCACGCAGATGACACGCAGCTGCTGTACTGCGATCCGGCCACCGACGGGCCTGTGGTGCGAGACGCTCTCGCGCTGTTTGGGAGAGCCAGCAACGCCCGGCGTACACCCGCACAGAGCAAGGCCCTGGCTCTGGGCCGCCTGGCGGGTCTGCTGAGCGGTACCTGCCCGTACACGGGCTTCCCGTACGTGACTGAGCCCCCCAAGCACCTGGGCGTGCTGCTGACGCGCGATCCTGCCGCTCTTGCTGCGGCGGCGTATGAGCAACGGGCAGGGAGGCTGCGGGGCCTGTCCCTTCGTTGGCGCGGGCTGGTTTGTCACTGGTCGGGCGGGTCCACATTGCCAAGCAGGTCCTGGCATCCGCCTTGGCCTATCACTTCTCCTTCGTTGCCCCTGCCCCCGAGCAACTCCGCGCCCTTTGCAGCCTGGTCGACGAGTTTGTGCGGGCGGCTTGCGCCCTGAGGACGCCACGCTGGTGTGCCACGGCCACCGCAGCTCCGCCCGCGCCACCCGGTGGCCTGTCTGGACCGTAAGGATGGAGGGGTGGGGCACGTAGACCTGCGGGCTTTCCTTGCGGCCCTGCAGCCAAGCCGCTGGCCATGTTGGGGCAGCCAGGGCGGGCACCGTGGAAGCTCCTGACGCGGGCCCTGCTCGCACGGATGCGTCCAGAGGGGGCGCGCAGCTGGGAGTGGGTGTTCTCTGACGCGCCCCTTCCGCCGCGCCTGCCGCCGCGGTTGGCTGCAGCCGTGCAGCATCTGCGCAGCGCCCGCCCGCACCTGTCCCCTCCTCCGCCCCCCTCCCCCGAAGACCCTCCCTGGCAGGTCAGCCCCGACGGGTTGTGGGTAGCGGACGGTCTGGGCCGCACTTTTGCGGTGATGCACACGGGACGCCTCGTGGCGCCTGGCCCTGGGGTGTCGCCGCCGCAGCCCGACGCTCGCTGGCGGCCGGCCTGCGTGCTGATGTACCCCAAACACCGCCGCCACTGGACGGCGGCAGAGCGGGTGGAGTACGAGGCCGCCAGTCCTCGGGAGCGGCGGGCCAAACGGCCGCGCGCGCCGCACCTGCTGGCGGCGCGGGAGGAGCTGGTCGTGCACCCTGCCGCCTGCACCGTTGCGGGCGTCCGGCTCGATAACTACAACCGTGCGGGAGGTGCGGCGGGCTCTGACGGCCTCCAACGCCGAAGTGCCCGCCGTGCCGGTGCGCCCCGCCGCCTGGCCGCCCGCCCCAGCCCCCGAGGTGGGTGCAAGCGGTGGACAAGGGCGAGCGGTGGGGGGCGGTTGGGCACGCGGCGCTGGCCCAGGGACAGCGGAGCGCACAGCACAGCGATGACGGCGACAGCGCGGCGACAGCGGAGGCGGGAGGGCCAGGGCTTGGCGGCGGCGGGGTGGGGGGCCCGGGAGAGCATCGGCGCGGCACGGCGCTCGGTGGCAACGCGGCCACAGCTGCTGCCGGCCGCAGAGTCGGCAGCGGTACGGCCGCTAGCCCTAGGGCAGGCGGTCAGGTAGGCGGCACGCTCCTGGCACAGCGCGAGATGGCGTGGCAGCTGGAGGCTCTGGCGCGCCATCTGCCGCCCAGCCGGGCACAGATTTCAGCGACAATCCGGTGGCGCTTGACCCCTGGCTGCCACCGCACGTCAGCGGCTGCGGCACAACAGCAGGGGACGCCCATCCGTGCTTCCGCCCGCTAACCGCTCCAGCCCTCGCAACACGCCGCTGGGGGCACGGCGCTCGCCGCGCCTGCAAGCGGCCGCCGAGGTGGGTGCAGGCCGTCGGCGCCCAGCAGCGGTGGGAGCCAGGGGGGCACGGGTGGGGCGGCGGCCACCGCAGGAGGCGAGGGGGCGCCGCCGGGGGCACCTGCGACCCCGCCCCGCC
>JAEHOE010000372.1:0-28828 GCA_016858145.1 Edaphochlamys debaryana | reverse complement strand
CAAGGAATTCTGTCAAGCTTCCAGCCTGTCAAGCACTCAGCGCGGGACCCTTGCAACGATGCAAGATCAATCAAAAGAGAGAGAGAGGATCACTGGCTAGGCCAAGGCCTGCCGCTACGCTCCACAATATTGCGCACCCCCCCCCCGCCTCCGCCTCCTGTCCCCCTGCCCCGCACGCTCGCCTGCCTTCCCGTGGTGTCCGCGGTGTATCCCCCAAGGAGCGGGGACACATGAATTTCCACAAGATCCATTCGGTCTAGTCGTTCCCACTTGTTCCGTCGTGTAGGCCGCATCCCTCCGGCTAGTGACAAGGTTGTTCTTCTTCTCTCAGCAGCACTACCGTATGACAACAGTCAGCACACGCCGGCTGTCCAAGCGAAGGCATAGAGTCTTCTACCACCGCCTTAGTAGTTGCATGCTGGTTGCTCGGGCATTCTTTACGGCCCGCAGACGGCCTCAGCGGCGGCCGCCCGTGTTGACGGCCCACACCGGACGCTTGCCGTGGTAGATGACCAGGCTGCCGTCGTTGTGCACCACCAGGTATGCGCCGGGTCTGCGTCCGGAGAAGGGGGAGAGGAACGAGAAGGCGTGTGTGCAGGCAACTGGGCAGTGGCTTATTGAGCAAGGGAAGGGGCGTGCTTGACATGCGCGGGCGGCATGCAGCAAGCCAGCCTAGAGCACGCTGCGGTTGAGCGGGTTGAGGTGTGGGGCGTCAAGAGGAGACCGCTTCCATCCCTTGCCGACTCCAAGCATCCACAGGTCCGTCCCGCCTGGTCCCGCCATCGTGTCTTGCCATGCGAGCGCGCCCACACATTGCAACACAACGAGCACGTTACCTGCCTTCCCTGCACCTTGCCTCTCTTGCCCTTGCCTCCTCCCAAGTCGGGCACACGCACCTGCCCCACGTGTCGCTGGACCACAGGGGCTTGCCCGCCGCATTGTAGGACACCAGGTTCCCGTCATCCTGCGTTATGCAGCCGGCGATGCACATGGCAAGGTCACGCTCACTTATGCATCATAAGGCCCGGATGTGGGTTGTGGCAGCATTCAGCCGGGGACAGCTTGCAGCAGAGCGCACCACACAGAGCATGAGGGGCCCGACATGCAATCCCAACTGCACGTGCCTGCATGATGGTCTTGACGACGCCCTTGTTCCACTGCTGTTGGCCCAAATCGCCTCGCGGCCGTCCTTATACAGCACCAGGTGCGAGTCTGCAGAAGGGGATGGAGGGCCAGGAGAGGGCAGGATACCAATGTCATCAGAGGCCCGGGCGAGACTGCCCACAGGTGGTGGCTTGCAGCCCAAGGGGACCCTGGCAGCAGGCAGGTAAGAGGCGTGCACACGCTTAACTGCACGCCTCGCCACCCAGTCGTCACGCACCCCGACTGCTGCACCAGGCTGTAGCGGCCGTTCTGGCTGCGGATGCGGCCGTTAAGCCTCGAAGAGAGGTACTGCCTGGGCGCTAGCACATCGCAGCGGTTCCGGTCGAGGGCCTGCTCGCCTGGGTGCCGGGGTTGTGGGGGATGGAGCGAATGTTTCCTGCTGCGTGGAATTACGCCAGCGAGCTGAGAGCATGCCGAACAAGCGTGGTTACGTACACACCTACCGCCGGAATGCTCACTGGCGGCAGAGGCTCTTTGGGTCCGTTGAGCTGTTGGCGGCCTTGAGGCAGCTGGAGCTAAGGGTGGAAATGGCGGGGGTAGAAGCCAGCCCCACACACGATGTGGGAGGCACTTCACTGTCATTGTGCGTCGCCGTCGCCGTGAGCCTGCGGCCCCTGACCGCACAGCTCGCCCCCCTCCACCTATGATACGCCTCACCCCTGCTCACCGGTGACCGACGCGAGCTCAACATTGAAGTCCTCCAGCTTTCTGTAGCCCTTTCTGTCGACCCACCACTTAATGTCGTGAACTGCGGTGGAGCCGTCTGTGGCGCCACTCCAGATGGACCGCATGTAGCATTCCTCCACGGTAATTAGGCCATTGATCCTCCGGCAACGGACGACATGGCACTGTTGGCACCGCGAAAGAGTCATCTTGCCGGACCGCATAGACTGGCCAGGCCGCAGCAGCGTGTAGCCCTTGTCTTGGAATGTGCGCATAATGGCATTGTGAACAGTGAGGTAGGCACCGGCGGCCGTTTTGGCTGCCAGTACTGCGGTGAGGCCAGAGCCTGCGGTGATTGTCACCAAGCCAGCTGACAAGTACCCGACAGCATATCCTACTCCGGTGACGGCCAAGCCGGCGGCCCAACGGCAGTCACAACGTATCCCGCAATCTTCAGGGCCCGTTCGTTGTCGCCACCTTCACGAGCACTCGTCACTTGTGTTGTTCAATATAGATATGTAGGAAGCCATCCTAGGAAGTCGGGGAGGCTCTGAATCTAACGAAGTGCCTTGCTTTCGCCTATAGCCTTTCGCAACTTGTGCTGTCCTTGCACGGGGCGCCATTAGGCTTTTGTAGTCCATAACGAGACCGATCTTGTCGCGGCCCTCAGCAGCCCAGGGCCCCGCGCGGCCCAAGACCCTCGACAGGCCCGCCAGGTTTCTTCTCATACAGCAAGACCCGCGCGGCCCCACCGGGCCCAACTGACCTTGCGCCCCAATGCGGGGCTGTCACTAAGCCCAAAAGCGGCAGGTTGCGCAAGTAGTCAGCTGCGCGGTTCCAGGCGCGCGCTACGACGTTCCGGCGACGGTTGAATAGGGCTTAGGTTGTGCGCTTTAGGTTAAAAGAACTCAATGAACTTTCCTGACGTCGGAGCTAGCAGGCCCATTGGGCGTCCACGATTCCCGTGGACGCCCCAGTCCACGAAGGTCGTGGACGCGCAGCTAACGATACCAAGCAAAGAGCACTGTGCCACACAGTCATAAGAGCTCGACTCGGGGCCTCTGTTGCGGCATTTCCGCGACCTTTTAAAGCGTTCTGTCGCGGCATTTCGACGGGTCCCTGTCCCTGGTCACTCGACGACCCGAGCTACGGAGCCAGCGGGACACACCCGAAGACGTATTCGGGTCAGCTGGGGAGGTTAAAGCCGTCCGCTTGTAGTGCGCGAGCGCTCGGAAGCAATGCAATTTCTAGCACCGCACCCGCTCAGCTGGCTTCGCTCCACGGCTCTAGCGCCTTACAGCTATACTTTCATACCCGTGGGCGTCACGGGACCACAAACGGCAGCTACCGCGGCCCAGCTCGTGCCCCCTTCCCCCCCCCCCCCCACCGGCCCTGCAAGCAAGCGCCAGACGCATGTCCAGGCCCCTCCCCCTAGTGTTGTGTGACCTCGACATAAGCGCGTGGAGTACGTGCGCCCCCGGACAGCGTTGCACACCTGCGCTCTAGCGGTCACCAACTCTGCCTTGAACACCGGAGCCTACCCCACCGAGGGTCCAGGCTCTGCCCAGGACAGCACCGCTGCCAGACCCAACCTCAGCCCCTGCCCGACAGGAGTGTATGACCTGCAGCTCACAGGGTTGACCAGCTGCCGCAGGGTGCGGTCAGCAGGGGGCTGGGAGCCGGGTGCGGTTCCCGCCTGCCCGCCACCATGCACCCCACCGGGATTTGACAAGAACAACGTGGCCAGAAGCCGCATCGTATAGGTGAAGCAGCCGCGCATGAGACGGGCAGGTCGACACCCTGAGCTGCGAGCTGCGTGGAGATGCATCCCACCGGGAACGCACAACGTGTAACCCAGCGCTGCGGAAGTATCTTGACATGCGTTCCGAGGGCCCCGCTGAGAGGGCTTGCAGGTATGAGGGGAATAAGGTTAGAGTCAGCAGGGCGTAGCAGGGGGGTGGGAGCTGGGTGCAAACGTGGCCCCACCTCACACTTGACCCCGCCAACCTCATACTTGGCCAGGCCGTCTCAGCTTGGGCCTCGGGATATGTTCGGGACACATGCCCCTGCAATGTCAGGGCGATCCATGGTCGGGTGCTAGCGTGGGGTGGGCTGGAGTGCTGTTGCGGGTGGGTCCCAGTCCGGGGGGGTGTACGCACTAGGCTGCCATCCCCTCCGCAAGGCCCCATCTACGGCACCTGACCACGCCCTTCTACCCAGAGCTTCGGGACATATGCCCTGACATGCCCCTGCAATGTCAGGGCGATCCATGGTCGGGGTGCTAGCGTGGGGTGGGCTGGAGTGCTGTTGCGGGTGGGTCCCAGCCAGGGGGGTGGGGTACGTGCTGAGGCTGCCACTGCCATCCCCTCCGCAAACCCCCCATCTACGGCACCCGACCCACGCCCTTCTGCCCAGAGCCTCGGGATATATGTCCCGACATGCCCCTGCAATGTCAGGGTTGATCCATGGTCGGGTGCTAGCGTGGGGTGGCTGGAGTGCTGTTGCGGCTGGGTCCCAGCCAGGGGGGGTGGGTACGTGCTAGGCTGCCATCCCTCCGCAAACCCCCCATCTACGGCACCCGACCACACCCTTCTGCCCAGAGCCTCGAGATATATGTCCTGACATGCCCCTGGAATGTCAGGGTGATCCATGGTCGGGTGCTAGCGTGGGGTGGGCTGGAGTGGCGTGGCGTAGGGGCGTGTGTCGCGGCCTACGTAGATCGTGGCGCTTACCGAGTATCGTCGTCGCCTGTGAACCGGGAGGGCCCGGGCTTCCCCTTGTGTCGCTCTCTGGGATGGCGGAGGCTGCCTGCAAGGGCTTCGCCGTGGCATTGCGTGAGGAATGCTGGGCGGTTAGCGGCTCTCTGGCCTGGCGTACCCATGGTTGCGTAGTTTGCGGAACACGTTGATGTTGTTCTACACGCATGTTTGTCATCAGGGCGACGGGGGCAAGGTGGGGGTAGGCGCGGCTTGCGGCCTGCTGCCGTTCTCCTGCTGCCCTGGCAGAGGGGAAACCTCGGGCCGGGTGCAGGGGCGCTGTTGCGCATTGCGGACTTGAGGGGTGGTCTGGCTTCTGGCGGCCTGGTGGTGCGTTCGGGTCGTCGCCTCGGGGTCCCTGTCTTGCACCCCTTCCCGTTTGCGTGCGGGGTTAGGCGCCGTGCACCGATCGTCGCTGGTATGAGGTCCATGCCACGGGAGCGCGCGTGCATGGCGAGGACACTTACTTGTCTTGCTGGCCTGGGCGGGGGCCGAGTCCAGGGAGGGCTCGGCCGCACGCCCACCACGACCGCGATGTCGGTGCGCAACCTGGGCCTTCCACATCAGTCGGGCTTTTCAACACCTGGTCATAGATGATGATGGTCGCTCACACGCTTGTTTCCCCCTTCCTATTGCGCCTCTGCGACTCGCCCAGTCCTCGCGACCTCGCCCCGGCCGCCTCCTACGTTTCAGTTTGGTAGATGCACCTACGGGTATCGGGCTTTAAGTAGAACGTAGTAGGCCTCAAGCAAAGCGCTCGCTGTGACGGCGCAATAAAGAAGCGGAGGCTTCGCGCCATCGCAACGACTTACACGCGACGTCTGGTCGCTTGCTCTACATAATAGCTGATTCATCTGGCTACTACTCTGCTGCTCGACAAGGGCGGCTCGCGCGTGCCAAGCGGCCTTGGTCGATCGACGTTCGCGCGGGAGCACGGAGCGCCACGCGCGGCTGCCGCCAGCAGCAGTCCGGAAGGTGTTGTGACCCACGGTGAAGGGCTTGCACAAGGTCTGGCAAGAGACCGCGCTTCTGGGGGGTCCGACGAGGGCCATCATTGAGTTGGGGGCAAGCCCCCACAGCCCGCCCCCGGGCCTTGCACCTTGCGCTTTCTGGGCGACGCGTCGCAGCAGCAAGCTTTCAGCAGCTTGGGGGTTTGGTCCAGGTGATTCGGTGTCAAGGGCCCACGGCCGTATGGGAGTTCACGCCTGATGCCCTTGACCGTGTAACAACAACCACAACAAGGGGCAGGGAGCAAGCGCAGCTGCTGATGAGTGGGGTCTGGCGCTCCGCGGCGGGCTGTACTCGTCGGACGCGCGCGGCTGTGGCCTGTGGCGGAGCCACACGCTGCAGCGGCCGCGGCCCGTGAGGGGGCTCAAGCTCGTGCTCTGGTCCCACGGCCGGCTCTGGACGCACACCCAGCTCACTGGCTGAAGTGTTTGCCCTCCTGCGCCCAGCTGCAGGGTTCGCTGGGCCTTACCTGCAGGTATGCGGGCGGTGAGCGGTACGTAGCCGGCGGGCCCCCCCCCCGCAGCTTGGAGGAGCAGAGGCGGCTTGGCCGTCTGGCCTTGACGAGACTGTGCGACAAGGTCCGTTGAGGGCGTGCTTGGCGCCGCTGCTATCAAGGGCGGACAAGCTGGTGCCTGGTGGTGCACAGCCACTGGGGGAGAGGGTAGGCCGTGCACGGGGTTGCTGGAGACTGCGGGTGGCAGCCTGGCCGCGGCATGCGGGGGAGGTGTGTACAGCACGGGGATCTTGGAGCGGAGGGGTCTTGCGTTGCTGCCGGGTTGTGCGCTCGCTCAGTTGTGGCCTCGAGTGGAGCGAGAGCTCAGGGCCCGCGTCTGCAGGGTTCCGTCGCCGTGGCGTGGCGTTGCAGCATTGTACTGGCCATGTGCTGCTGTGCACGGCGTCTCTAGACGCCTCTATGCTGCCGGGCTTCCCCTTGTGTCGCTCTCTGGGATGGCGGAAGGCTGCCTGCAAGGGCTTCGCCGTGGCATTGCGTGAGGAATGCTGGGCGGTTAGCGGCTCTCTGGCCTGGCGTACCCATGGTTGCGTAGTTTGCGGAACACGTTGATGTTGTTCTACACGCATGTTTGTCATCAGGGCCGACGGGGGGCAAGGTGGGGGTAGGCGCGGGCTGCGGCCTGCTGCCGTTCTCCTGCTGCCCTGGCAGAGGGGAACCTCGGGCCGGGTGCAGGGGCGCTGTTGCGCATTGCGGACTTGAGGGTGGTCTGGCTTCTGGCGGCCTGGTGGTGCGTTCGGGTCGTCGCCTTCGGGGTCCCTGTCTTGCACCCCTTCCCGTTTGCGTGCGGGGTTAGGCGCCGTGCACCGATCGTCGCTGGTATGAGGTCCATGCCACGGGAGCGCGCGTGCATGGCGAGGACACTTACTTGTCTTGCTGGCCTGGGCGGGGGCCGAGTCCAGGGAGGGCTCGGCCGCACGCCCACCACGACCGCGATGTCGGTGCGCAACCTGGGCCTTCCACATCAGTCGGGCTTTTCAACACCTGGTCATAGATGATGACGGTCGCTCACACGCTTGTTTCCCCTTCCTATTGCGCCTCTGCGACTCGCCCAGTCTCGCGACCTCGCCCCGGCCGCCTCCTACGTTTCAGTTTGGTAGATGCACCTACGGGTATCGGGCTTTAAGTAGAACGTAGTAGGCCTCAAGCAAAGCGCTCGCTGTGACGGCGCAATAAAGAAGCGGAGGCTTCGCGCCATCGCAACGACTTACACGCGACGTCTGGTCGCTTGCTCTACATAATAGCTGATTCATCTGGCTACTACTCTGCTGCTCGACAAGGGTGCTCGCGCGTGCCAAGCGGCCTTGGTCGATCGACGTTCGCGCGGGAGCACGGAGCGCCACGCGCGGCTGCCGCCAGCAGCAGTCCGGAAGGTGTTGTGACCCGCGGTGAAGGGCTTGCACAAGGTCTGGCAAGAGACCGCGCTTCTGGGGGTCCGACGAGGGCCATCATTGAGTTGGGGGCAAGCCCCCACAGCCCGCCCCCGGGCCTTGCACCTTGCGCTTTCTGGGCGACGCGTCGCAGCAGCAAGCTTTCAGCAGCTTGGGGGTTTGGTCCAGGTGATTCGGTGTCAAGGGCCCACGGCCCGTATGGGAGTTCACGCCTGATGCCCTTGACCGTGTAACAACAACAACAACAAGGGGCAGGAGCAAGCGCAGCTGCTGATGAGTGGGGTCTGGCGCTCCGCGGCGGGCTGTACTCGTCGGACGCGCGCGGCTGTGGCCTGTGGCGGAGCCACACGCTGCAGCGGCCGCGGCCCGTGAGGGGGCTCAGCTCGTGCTCTGGTCCCACGGCCGGCTCTGGACGCACACCCAGCTCACTGGCTGAAGTGTTTGCCCTCCTGCGCCCAGCTGCAGGGTTCGCTGGGCCTTACCTGCAGGTATGCGGCGTGAGCGGTACGTAGCGCGGGCGCCCCCCCCCGCAGCTTGGAGGAGCAGAGGCGGCTTGGCCGTCTGGCCTTGACGAGACTGTGCGACAAGGTCTGTTGAGGGCGTGCTTGGCGCCGCTGCTATCAAGGGCGGACAAGCTGGTGCCTGGTGGTGCACAGCCACTGGGGGGAGAGGGTAGGCCGTGCACGGGGTTGCTGGAGACTGCGGGTGGCAGCCTGGCCGCGGCATGCGGTGGAGGTGTGTACAGCACGGGGATCTTGGAGCGGAGGGGTCTTGCGTTGCTGCCGGGTTGTGCGCTCGCTCAGTTGTGGCCTCGAGTGGAGCGAGAGCTCAGGGCCCGCGTCTGCAGGGTTCTGTCGCCGTGGCGTGGCGTTGCAGCATTGTACTGGCCATGTGCTGCTGTGCACGGCGTCTCTAGACGCCTCTATGCTGCCGGGCTTCCCCTTGTGTCGCTCTCTGGGATGGCGGAGGCTGCCTGCAAGGGCTTCGCCGTGGCATTGCGTGAGGAATGCTGGGCGGTTAGCGGCCCTCTGGCCTGGCGTACCCATGGTTGCGTAGTTTGCGGAACACGTTGATGTTGTTCTACACGCATGTTTGTCATCAGGGCGACGGGGGCAAGGTGGGGGTAGGCGCGGCTGCGGCCTGCTGCCGTTCTCCTGCTGCCCTGGCAGAGGGGAACCTCGGGCCGGGTGCAGGGCGCTGTTGCGCATTGCGGACTTGAGGGGTGGTCTGGCTTCTGGCGGCCTGGTGGTGCGTTCGGGTCGTCGCCTCGGGGTCCCTGTCTTGCACCCCTTCCCGTTTGCGTGCGGGGTTAGGCGCCGTGCACCGATCGTCGCTGGTATGAGGTCCATGCCTCGGGAGCGCGCGTGCATGGCGAGGACACTTACTTGTCTTGCTGGCCTGGGCGGGGGCCGAGTCCAGGGAGGGCTCGGCCGCACGCCCACCACGACCGCGATGTCGGTGCGCAACCTGGGCCTTCCACATCAGTCGGGCTTTTCAACACCTGGTCATAGATGATGATGGTCGCTCACACGCTTGTTTCCCCTTCCTATTGCGCCTCTGCGACTCGCCCCAGTCTCGCGACCTCGCCCCGGCCGCCTCCTACGTTTCAGTTTGGTAGATGCACCTACGGGTATCGGGCTTTAAGTAGAACGTAGTAGGCCTCAAGCAAAGCGCTCGCTGTGACGGCGCAATAAAGAAGCGGAGGCTTCGCGCCATCGCAACGACTTACACGCGACGTCTGGTCGCTTGCTCTACATAATAGCTGATTCATCTGGCTACTACTCTGCTGCTCGACAAGGGTGCTCGCGCGTGCCAAGCGGCCTTGGTCGATCGACGTTCGCGCGGGAGCACGGAGCGCCACGCGCGGCTGCCGCCAGCAGCAGTCCGGAAGGTGTTGTGACCCGCGGTGAAGGGCTTGCACAAGGTCTGGCAAGAGACCGCGCTTCTGGGGGTCCGACGAGGGCCATCATTGAGTTGGGGGCAAGCCCCCACAGCCCGCCCCCGGGCCTTGCACCTTGCGCTTTCTGGGCGACGCGTCGCAGCAGCAAGCTTTCAGCAGCTTGGGGGTTTGGTCCAGGTGATTCGGTGTCAAGGGCCCACGGCCCGTATGGGAGTTCACGCCTGATGCCCTTGACCGTGTAACAACAACAACAACAAGGGGCAGGAGCAAGCGCAGCTGCTGATGAGTGGGGTCTGGCGCTCCGCGGCGGGCTGTACTCGTCGGACGCGCGCGGCTGTGGCCTGTGGCGGAGCCACACGCTGCAGCGGCCGCGGCCCGTGAGGGGGCTCAGCTCGTGCTCTGGTCCCACGGCCGGCTCTGGACGCACACCCAGCTCACTGGCTGAAGTGTTTGCCCTCCTGCGCCCAGCTGCAGGGTTCGCTGGGCCTTACCTGCAGGTATGCGGCGTGAGCGGTACGTAGCGCGGGCGCCCCCCCCCCGCAGCTTGGAGGAGCAGAGGCGGCTTGGCCGTCTGGCCTTGACGAGACTGTGCGACAAGGTCCGTTGAGGGCGTGCTTGGCGCCGCTGCTATCAAGGGCGGACAAGCTGGTGCCTGGTGGTGCACAGCCACTGGGGGGAGAGGGTAGGCCGTGCACGGGGTTGCTGGAGACTGCGGGTGGCAGCCTGGCCGCGGCATGCGGGGGAGGTGTGTACAGCACGGGGATCTTGGAGCGGAGGGGTCTTGCGTTGCTGCCGGGTTGTGCGCTCGCTCAGTTGTGGCCTCGAGTGGAGCGAGAGCTCAGGGCCCGCGTCTGCAGGGTTCTGTCGCCGTGGCGTGGCGTTGCAGCATTGTACTGGCCATGTGCTGCTGTGCACGGCGTCTCTAGACGCCTCTATGCTGCCGGGCTTCCCCTTGTGTCGCTCTCTGGGATGGCGGAGGCTGCCTGCAAGGGCTTCGCCGTGGCATTGCGTGAGGAATGCTGGGCGGTTAGCGGCCCTCTGGCCTGGCGTACCCATGGTTGCGTAGTTTGCGGAACACGTTGATGTTGTTCTACACGCATGTTTGTCATCAGGGCGACGGGGGCAAGGTGGGGGTAGGCGCGGCTGCGGCCTGCTGCCGTTCTCCTGCTGCCCTGGCAGAGGGGAACCTCGGGCCGGGTGCAGGGGCGCTGTTGCGCATTGCGGACTTGAGGGGTGGTCTGGCTTCTGGCGGCCTGGTGGTGCGTTCGGGTCGTCGCCTCGGGGTCCCTGTCTTGCACCCCTTCCCGTTTGCGTGCGGGGTTAGGCGCCGTGCACCGATCGTCGCTGGTATGAGGTCCATGCCTCGGGAGCGCGCGTGCATGGCGAGGACACTTACTTGTCTTGCTGGCCTGGGCGGGGGCCTGAGTCCAGGGAGGGCTCGGCCGCACGCCCACCACGACCGCGATGTCGGTGCGCAACCTGGGCCTTCCACATCAGTCGGGCTTTTCAACACCTGGTCATAGATGATGATGGTCGCTCACACGCTTGTTTCCCCTTCCTATTGCGCCTCTGCGACTCGCCCAGTCTCGCGACCTCGCCCCGGCCGCCTCCTACGTTTCAGTTTGGTAGATGCACCTACGGGTATCGGGCTTTAAGTAGAACGTAGTAGGCCTCAAGCAAAGCGCTCGCTGTGACGGCGCAATAAAGAAGCGGAGGCTTCGCGCCATCGCAACGACTTACACGCGACGTCTGGTCGCTTGCTCTACATCATAGCTGATTCATCTGGCTACTACTCTGCTGCTCGACAAGGGTGCTCGCGCGTGCCAAGCGGCCTTGGTCGATCGACGTTCGCGCGGGAGCACGGAGCGCCACGCGCGGCTGCCGCCAGCAGCAGTCCGGAAGGTGTTGTGACCAGCGTTGAAGGGCTTGCACAAGGTCTGGCAAGAGACCGCGCTTCTGGGGGTCCGACGAGGGCCATCATTGAGTTGGGGGCAAGCCCCCACAGCCCGCCCCCGGGCCTTGCACCTTGCGCTTTCTGGGCGAACGCGTCGCAGCAGCAGCTTTCAGCAGCTTGGGGGTTTGGTCCAGGTGATTCGGTGTCAAGGGCCCACGGCCCGTATGGGAGTTCACGGCTGATGCCCTTGACCGTGTAACAACAACAACAACAAGGGGCAGGAGCAAGCGCAGCTGCTGATGAGTGGGGGTCTGGCGCTCCGCGGCGGGCTGTACTCGTCGGACGCGCGCGGCTGTGGCCTGTGGCGGAGCCACACGCTGCAGCGGCCGCGGCCCGTGAGAGGGCTCAGCTCGTGCTCTGGTCCCACGGCCGGCTCTGGACGCACACCCAGCTCACGGGCTGAAGTGTTTGCCCTCCTGCGCCCAGCTGCAGGGTTCGCTGGGCCTTACCTGCAGGTATGCGGCGTGAGCGGTACGTAGCGCGGGCGTTCCCCCCCGCAGCTTGGAGGAGCAGAGGCGGCTTGGCCGTCTGGCCTTGACGAGACTGTGCGACAAGGTCCGTTGAGGGCGTGCTTGGCGCCGCTGCTATCAAGGGCGGACAAGCTGGTGCCTGGTGGTGCACAGCCACTGGGGGGAGAGGGTAGGCCGTGCACGGGGTTGCTGAAGACTGCGGGTGGCAAGCCTGGCCGCGCCGTGGTGCACGGCAGCTTGTGCAGGCGTCCGGGCGCCACGGCATGCGGTGGAGGTGTGTACAGCACGGGGATCTTGGAGCGGAGGGGTCTTGCGTTGCTGCCGGGTTGTGCGCTCGCTCAGTTGTGGCCTCGAGTGGAGCGAGAGCTCAGGGCCCGCGTCTGCAGGGTTCTGTCGCCGTGGCGTGGCGTTGCAGCATTGTACTGGCCATGTGCTGCTGTGCACGGCGTCTCTAGACGCCTCTATGCTGCCGGGCTTCCCCTTGTGTCGCTCTCTGGGATGGCGGAGGCTGCCTGCAAGGGCTTCGCCGTGGCATTGCGTGAGGAATGCTGGGCGGTTAGCGGCTCTCTGGCCTGGCGTACCCATGGTTGCGTAGTTTGCGGAACACGTTGATGTTGTTCTACACGCATGTTTGTCATCAGGGCGACGGGGGCAAGGTGGGGGTAGGCGCGGCTGCGGCCTGCTGCCGTTCTCCTGCTGCCCTGGCAGAGGGGAACCTCGGGCCGGGTGCAGGGGCGCTGTTGCGCATTGCGGACTTGAGGGGTAGTCTGGCTTCTGGCAGCCTGGTGGTGCGTTCGCGTCGTCGCCTCGGGGTCCCTGTCTTGCACCCCTTCCCGTTTGCGTGCGGGGTTAGGCGCCGTGCACCGATCGTCGCTGGTATGAGGTCCATGCCTCGGGAGCGCGCGTGCATGGCGAGGACACTTACTTGTCTTGCTGGCCTGGGCGGGGGCCTGAGTCCAGGGAGGGCTCGGCCGCACGCCCACCACGACCGCGATGTCGGTGCGCAACCTGGGCCTTCCACATCAGTCGGGCTTTTCAACACCTGGTCATAGATGATGATGGTCGCTCACACGCTTGTTTCCCCTTCCTATTGCGCCTCTGCGACTCGCCCAGTCTCGCGACCCTCGCCCCGGCCGCCTCCTACGTTTCAGTTTGGTAGATGCACCTACGGGTATCGGGCTTTAAGTAGAACGTAGTAGGCCTCAAGCAAAGCGCTCGCTGTGACGGCGCAATAAAGAAGCGGAGGCTTCGCGCCATCGCAACGACTTACACGCGACGTCTGGTCGCTTGCTCTACATAATAGCTGATTCATCTGGCTACTACTCTGCTGCTCGACAAGGGCGCTCGCGCGTGCCAAGCGGCCTTGGTCGATCGACGTTCGCGCGGGAGCACGGAGCGCCACGCGCGGCTGCCGCCAGCAGCAGTCCGGAAGGTGTTGTGACCCGCGGTGAAGGGCTTGCACAAGGTCTGGCAAGAGACCGCGCTTCTGGGGGTCCGACGAGGGCCATCAATGAGTTGGGGGCAAGCCCCCACAGCCCGCCCCCGGGCCTTGCACCTTGCGCTTTCTGGGCGACGCGTCGCAGCAGCAAGCTTTCAGCAGCTTGGGGGTTTGGTCCAGGTGATTCGGTGTCAAGGGCCCACGGCCCGTATGGGAGTTCACGGCTGATGCCCTTGACCGTGTAACAACAACAACAACAAGGGGCAGGAGCAAGCGCAGCTGCTGATGAGTGGGGTCTGGCGCATCCGCGGCGGGCTGTACTCGTCGGACGCGCGCGGCTGTGGCCTGTGGCGGAGCCACACGCTGCAGCGGCCGCGGCCCGTGAGGGGGCTCGTGCTCTGGTCCCACGGCCGGCTCTGGACGCACACCCAGCTCACGGGCTGAAGTGTTTGCCCTCCTGCGCCCAGCTGCAGGGTTCGCTGGGCCTTACCTGCAGGTATGCGGCGTGAGCGGTACGTAGCGCGGGCGCCCCCCCCCGCAGCTTGGAGGAGCAGAGGCGGCTTGGCCGTCTGGCCTTGACGAGACTGTGCGACAAGGTCCGTTGAGGGCGTGCTTGGCGCCGCTGCTATCAAGGGCGGACAAGCTGGTGCCTGGTGGTGCACAGCCACTGGGGGGAGAGGGTAGGCCGTGCACGGGGTTGCTGAAGACTGCGGGTGGCAGCCTGGCCGCGCCGTGGTGCACGGCAGCTTGTGCAGGCGTCCGGGGCGCCACGGCATGCGGTGGAGGTGTGTACAGCACGGGATCTTGGAGCGGAGGGTCTTGCGTTGCTGCCGGGTTGTGCGCTCGCTCAGTTGTGGCCTCGAGTGGAGCGAGAGCTCAGGGCCCGCGTCTGCAGGGTTCTGTCGCCGTGGCGTGGCGTTGCAGCATTGTACTGGCCGTGTGCTGCTGTGCACGGCGTCTCTAGACGCCTCTATGCTGCCGGGCTTCCCCTTGTGTCGCTCTCTGGGATGGCGGAGGCTGCCTGCAAGGGCTTCGCCGTGGCATTGCGTGAGGAATGCTGGGCGGTTAGCGGCTCTCTGGCCTGGCGTACCCATGGTTGCGTAGTTTGCGGAACACGTTGATGTTTGTTCTACACGCATGTTTGTCATCAGGGCGACGGGGGCAAGGTGGGGGTAGGCGCGGCTGCGGCCTGCTGCCGTTCTCCTGCTGCCCTGGCAGAGGGGAACCTCGGGCCGGGTGCAGGGGCGCTGTTGCGCATTGCGGACTTGAGGGGTGGTCTGGCTTCTGGCGGCCTGGTGGTGCGTTCGGGTCGTCGCCTCGGGGTCCCTGTCTTGCACCCCTTCCCGTTTGCGTGCGGGGTTAGGCGCCGTGCACCGATCGTCGCTGGTATGAGGTCCATGCCTCGGGAGCGCGCGTGCAATGGCGAGGACACTTACTTGTCTTGCTGGCCTGGGCGGGGGCCTGAGTCCAGGGAGGGCTCGGCCGCACGCCCACCACGACCGCGATGTCGGTGCGCAACCTGGGCCTTCCACATCAGTCGGGCTTTTCAACACCTGGTCATAGATGATGATGGTCGCTCACACGCTTGTTTCCCCTTCCTATTGCGCCTCTGCGACTCGCCCAGTCTCGCGACCTCGCCCCGGCCGCCTCCTACGTTTCAGTTTGGTAGATGCACCTACGGGTATCGGGCTTTAAGTAGAACGTAGTAGGCCTCAAGCAAAGCGCTCGCTGTGACGGCGCAATAAAGAAGCGGAGGCTTCGCGCCATCGCAACGACTTACACGCGACGTCTGGTCGCTTGCTCTACATAATAGCTGATTCATCTGGCTACTACTCTGCTGCTCGACAAGGGCGCTCGCGCGTGCCAAGCGCCTTGGTCGATCGACGTTCGCGCGGGAGCACGGAGCGCCACGCGCGGCTGCCGCCAGCAGCAGTCCGGAAGGTGTTGTGGACCCGCGGTGAAGGGCTTGCACAAGGTCTGGCAAGAGACCGCGCTTCTGGGGGTCCGACGAGGGCCATCAATGAGTTGGGGGCAAGCCCCCACAGCCCGCCCCCGGGCCTTGCACCTTGCGCTTTCTGGGCGACGCGTCGCAGCAGCAAGCTTTCAGCAGCTTGGGGGTTTGGTCCAGGTGATTCGGTGTCAAGGGCCCACGGCCCGTATGGAGTTCACGGCTGATGCCCTTGACCGTGTAACAACAACAACAACAAGGGGCAGGAGCAAGCGCAGCTGCTGATGAGTGGGGTCTGGCGCTCCGCGGCGGGCTGTACTCGTCGGACGCACGCGGCTGTGGCCTGTGGCGGAGCCACACGCTGCAGCGGCCGCGGCCCGTGAGGGGGCTCGTGCTCTGGTCCCCACGGCCGGCTCTGGACGCACACCCAGCTCACGGGCTGAAGTGTTTGCCCTCCTGCGCCCAGCTGCAGGGTTCGCTGGGCCTTACCTGCAGGTATGCGGCGTGAGCGGTACGTAGCGCGGGCGCCCCCCCCCGCAGCTTGGAGGAGCAGAGGCGGCTTGGCCGTCTGGCCTTGACGAGACTGTGCGACAAGGTCCGTTGAGGGCGTGCTTGGCGCCGCTGCTATCAAGGGCGGACAAGCTGGTGCCTGGTGGTGCACAGCCACTGGGGGGAGAGGGTAGGCCGTGCACGGGGTTGCTGAAGACTGCGGGTGGCAGCCTGGCCGCGCCGTGGTGCACGGCAGCTTGTGCAGGCGTCCGGGGCGCCACGGCATGCGGTGGAGGTGTGTACAGCACGGGGATCTTGGAGCGGAGGGGTCTTGCGTTGCTGCCGGGTTGTGCGCTCGCTCAGTTGTGGCCTCGAGTGGAGCGAGAGCTCAGGGCCCGCGTCTGCAGGGTTCTGTCGCCGTGGCGTGGCGTTGCAGCATTGTACTGGCCATGTGCTGCTGTGCACGGCGTCCTCTAGACCCCTCTATGCTGCCGGGCTTCCCCTTGTGTCGCTCTCTGGGATGGCGGAGGCTGCCTGCAAGGGCTTCGCCGTGGCATTGCGTGAGGAATGCTGGGCGGTTAGCGGCTCTCTGGCCTGGCGTACCCATGGCTGCGTAGTTTGCGGAACATGTTGATGTTGTTCTACACGCATGTTTGTCATCAGGGGCGACGGGGGCAAGGTGGGGGTAGGCGCGGCTGCGGCCTGCTGGCCGTTCTCCTGCTGCCTGGCAGAGGGGAACCTCGGGCCGGGTGCAGGGGCGCTGTTGCGCATTGCGGACTTGAGGGGTGGTCTGGCTTCTGGCGGCCTGGTGGTGCGTTCGGGTCGTCGCCTCGGGGTCCCTGTCTTGCACCCCTTCCCGTTTGCGTGCGGGGTTAGGCGCCGTGCACCGATCGTTCGCTGGTATGAGGTCCATGCCTCGGGAGCGCGCGTGCATGGCGAGGACACTTACTTGTCTTGCTGGCCTGGGCGGGGGCCTGAGTCCAGGGAGGGCTCGGCCGCACGCCCACCACGACCGCGATGTCGGTGCGCAACCTGGGCCTTCCACATCAGTCGGGCTTTTCAACACCTGGTCATAGATGATGATGGTCGCTCACACGCTTGTTTCCCCTTCCTATTGCGCCTCTGCGACTCGCCCAGTCCTCGCGACCTCGCCCCGGCCGCCTCCTACGTTTCAGTTTAGTAGATGCACCTACGGGTATCGGGCTTTAAGTAGAACGTAGTAGGCCTCAAGCAAGGCGCTCGCTGTGACGGCGCAATAAAGAAGCGAAGGGCTTCGCGCCATCGCAACGACTTACACGCGACGTCTGGTCGCTTGCTCTACATAATAGCTGATTCATCTGGCTACTACTCTGCTGCTCGACAAGGGCGCTCGCGCGTGCCAAGCGGCCTTGGTCGATCGACGTTCGCGCGGGAGCACGGAGCGCCACGCGCGGCTGCCGCCAGCAGCAGTCCGGAAGGTGTTGGTGACCCGCGGTGAAGGGCTTGCACAAGGTCTGGCAAGAGACCGCGCTTCTGGGGGTCCGACGAGGGCCATCAATGAGTTGGGGGCAAGCCCCCACAGCCCGCCCCCGGGCCTTGCACCTTGCGCTTTCTGGCGACGCGTCGCAGCAGCAAGCTTTCAGCAGCTTGGGGGTTTGGTCCAGGTGATTCGGTGTCAAGGGCCCACGGCCCGTATGGGAGTTCACGGCTGATGCCCTTGACCGTGTAACAACAACAACAACAAGGGGCAGGAGCAAGCGCAGCTGCTGATGAGTGGGGTCTGGCGCTCCGCGGCGGGCCTGTACTCGTCGTACGCGCGCGGCTGTGGCCTGTGGCGGAGCCACACTCTGCAGCGGCCGGCGGCCCGTGAGGGGGCTCGTGCTCTGGTCCCACGGCCGGCTCTGGACGCACACCCAGCTCACGGGCTGAAGTGTTGTGCCCTCCTGCGCCCAGCTGCAGGGTTCGCTGGGCCTTACCTGCAGGTATCCAGCTGGTGCCTGGTGGTGCAACAGCCACTGGGGGGAGAGGGTAGGCCGTGCACGGGGTTGCTGAAGACTGCGGGTGGCAGCCTGGCCGCGCCGTGGTGCACGGCAGCTTGTGCAGGCGTCCGGGGCGCCACGGCATGCGGTGGAGGTGTGTACAGCACGGGGATCTTGGAGCGGAGGGGTCTTGCGTTGCTGCCGGGTTGTGCGCTCGCTCAGTTGGGCCTCGATGGAAGCGAGAGCTCAGGGCCCGCGTCTGCAGGGTTCTGTCGCCGTGGCGTGGCCGTTGCAGCATTGTACTGGCCGTGTGCTGCTGTGCACGGCGTCTCTAGACGCCTCTATGCTGCCGGGCTTCCCCTTGTGTCGCTCTCTGGGATGGCGGAGGCTGCCTGCAAGGGCTTCGCCGTGGCATTGCGTGAGGAATGCTGGGCGGTTAGCGGCTCTCTGGCCTGGCGTACCCATGGCTGCGTAGTTGCGGAACACGTTGATGTTGTTCTACACGCATGTTTGTCATCAGGGCGACGGGGGCAAGGTGGGGGTAGGCGCGGCTGCGGCCTGCTGCCGTTCTCCTGCTGCCCTGGCAGAGGGGAACCTCGGGCCGGGTGCAGGGGCGCTGTTGCGCATTGCGGACTTGAGGGGTGGTCTGGCTTCTGGCGGCCTGGTGGTGCGTTCGGGTCGTCGCCTCGGGGTCCCTGTCTTGCACCCTTCCCGTTTGCGTGCGGGGTTAGGCGCCGTGCCACCGATCGTCGCTGGTATGAGGTCCATGCCTCGGGAGCGCGCGTGCATGGCGAGGACACTTACTTGTCTTGCTGGCCTGGGCGGGGGCCTGAGTCCAGGGAGGGCTCGGCCGCACGCCCACCACGACCGCGATGTCGGTGCGCAACCTGGGCCTTCCACATCAGTCGGGCTTTTCAACACCTGGTCATAGATGATGATGGTCGCTCACACGCTTGTTTCCCCTTCCTATTGCGCCTCTGCGACTCGCCCAGTCTCGCGACCTCGCCCCGGCCGCCTCCTACGTTTCAGTTTGGTAGATGCACCTACGGGTATCGGGCTTTAAGTAGAACGTAGTAGGCCTCAAGCAAAGCGCTCGCTGTGACGGCGCAATAAAGAAGCGGAGGCTTCGCGCCATCGCAACGACTTACACGCGACGTCGGTCGCTTGCTCTACATAATAGCTGATTCATCTGGCTACTACTCTGCTGCTCGACAAGGGCGCTCGCGCGTGCCAAGCGGCCTTGGTCGATCGACGTTCGCGCGGGAGCACGGACGCGCCACGCGCTGGCTGCCGCCAGCAGCAGTTCCGGAAGGTGTTGTGACCCGCGGTGAAGGGCTTGCAACAAGGTCTGGCAAGAGACCGCGCTTCTGGGGGTCCGACGAGGGCCATCAATGAGTTGGGGGCAAAGCCCCCACAGCCCGCCCCCGGGCCTGCACCTTGCGCTTTCTGGGCGACGCGTCGCAGCAGCAAGCTTTCAGCAGCTTGGGGGTTTGGTCCAGGTGATTCGGTGTCAAGGGCCCACGGCCCGTATGGGAGTTCACGGCTGATGCCCTTGACCGTGGTAACAACAACAACAACAAGGGGCAGGAGCAAGCGCAGCTGCTTGATGAGTGGGGTCCTGGCGCTCCGCGGCGGGCTGTACTCGTCGGACGCGCGCGGCTGTGCCTGTGGCGGAGCCACACGCTGCAGCGGCCGCGGCCCGTGGAGGGGCTCGTGCTCTGGTCCCACGGCCGCTCTGGACGCACACCCAGCTCCGGGCTGAAGTGTTTTGCCCTCCTGCGCCCGCTGCAGGGTTCGCTGGGCCTTACCTGCAGGTATCCAGCTGGTGCCTGGTGGTGCACAGCACTGGGGGGAGAGGGTAGGCCGTGCACGGGGTTGCTGAAGACTGCGGGTGGCAGCCTGGCCGCGCCGTGGTGCACGGCAGCTTGTGCAGGGCGTCCGGGGCGCCACGGCATGCGGTGGAGGTGTGTACAGCACGGGGATCTTGGAGCGGAGGGGTCTTGCGTTGCTGCCGGGTTGTGCGCTCGCTCAGTTGTGGCCTCGAGTGGAGCGAGAGCTCGGGGCCGCGTCTGCAGGGGTCTGTCGCCGTGGCGTGGCGTTGCAGCATTGTACTGGCCGTGTGCTGCTGTGCACGGCGTCTCTAGACGCCTCTATGCTGCCGGGCTTCCCCTTGTGTCGCTCTCTGGGATGGCGGAGGCTGCCTGCAAGGGCTTCGCCGTGGCATTGCGTGAGGAATGCTGGGCGGTTAGCGGCTCTCTGGCCTGGCGTACCCATGGCTGCATAGTTTGCGGAACACGTTGATGTTGTTCTACACCGCATGTTTGTCATCAGGGCGACGGGGGCAAGGTGGGGGTAGGCGCGGCTGCGGCCTGCTGCCGTTCTCCTGCTGCCCTGGCAGAGGGGAACCTCGGGCCGGGTGCAGGGGCGCTGTTGCGCATTGCGGACTTGAGGGGTGGTCTGGCTTCTGGCGGCCTGGTGTGCGTTCGGGTCGTCGCCTCGGGGTCCCTGTCTTGCACCCCTTCCCGTTTGCGTGCGGGGTTAGGCGCCGTGCACCGATCGTCGCTGGTATGAGGTCCATGCCTCGGGAGCGCGCGTGCATGGCGAGGACACTTACTTGTCTTGCTGGCCTGGGCGGGGGCCTGAGTCCAGGGAGGGCTCGGCCCGCACGCCCACCACGACCGCGATGTCGGTGCGCAACCTGGGCCTTCCACATCAGTCGGGCTTTTCAACACCTGGTCATAGATGATGATGGTCGCTCACACGCTTGTTTCCCCTTCCTATTGCGCCTCTGCGACTCGCCCAGTCTCGCGACCCCTCGCCCCGGCCGCCTCCTACGTTTCAGTTTGGTAGATGCACCTACGGGTATCGGGCTTTAAGTAGAACGGAGTAGGCCTCAAGCAAAGCGCTCGCTGTGACGGCGCAATAAAGAAGCGGAGGCTTCGCGCCATCGCAACGACTTACAACGCGACGTCTGGTCGCTTGCTCTACATAATAGCTGATTCAATCTGGCTACTACTCTGCTGCTCGACAAGGGCGCTCGCGCGGCCAAGCGGCCTGGTCGATCGACGTTCGCGCGGGAGCACGGAGCCGCCACGCGCGGTCTTGCCGCCAGCAGCAGTCCGGAAGGTGTTTGTGACCCGCGGTGAATGGCTTGCACAAGGTCTTGCAAGAGGACCGCGCTTCTGGGGGTCCGACGAGGGCCCATCATGAGTTGGGGGCAAGCCCCCACAGCCCGCCCCCGGGCCTTGCACTTGCGCTTTCTGGCGACGCGTCGCAAAGCAGCAAGCTTTCAGCAGCTGGGGGTTTTGGTCCAGGTGATTCGGTGTCAAGGGCCCCACGGCCCGTATGGGACGTTCACGGATGATTGCCCTTGACCGGTAACAACAACAACAACAAGGGGCAGGAGCAAGCGCAGCTGCTGATGAGTGGGTCTGGCGCTCCGCGGCGGGGCTGTACTCTCGGACGCGCGCGGCTGTGGCCTGTGGCGGAGCCACACGCTGCAGACGGCCGCGGCCCGTGAGGGGGCTCGGCTCTGGTCCCACGGCCGGCTCTGGACGCACACCCAGCTCACGGGCTGAAGTGTTTGCCCTCTGCGCCCAGCTGCAGGGTTCGCTGGGCCTTACCTGCAGGTATGCGGCCCGCGTCGTGAGCGGTACGTAGCGCGGGCGCCCCCCCCCGCAGCTTGGAGGAGCAGAGGCGGCTTGGCCGTCTGGCCTTGACGAGACTGTGCGACAAGGTCCGTTGAGGGCGTGCTTGGCGCCGCTGCTATCAAGGGGCGGACAAGCTGGTGCCTTGTGGTGCACAGCCACTGGGGGGAGAGGGTTAGGCCGTGCACGGGGTTGCTGAAGACTGCGGGTGGCAGCCTGGCCGCGCCGTGGTGCACGGCAGCTTGTGCAGGCGTCCGGGGCGCCACGGCATGCGGTGGAGGTGTGTACAGCACGGGGATCTTGGAGCGGAGGGGTCTTGCGTTGCTGCCGGGTTGTGCGCTCGCTCAGTGTGGCCTCGAGTGGAGCGAGAGCTCAGGGCCCGCGTCTGCAGGGTTTCTGTCGCCGTGGCGTGGCGTTTGCAGCATTGTACTGGCCATGTGCTGCTGTGCACGGCGTCTCTAGACGCCTCTATGCTGCCGGGCTTCCCCTTGTGTCGCTCTCTGGGATGGCGGAGGCTGCCTGCAAGGGCTTCGCCGTGGCATTGCGTGAGGAATGCTGGGCGGTTAGCGGCTCTCTGGCCTGGCGTACCCATGGCTGGTTGGCTGGTAGTTTGCGGACTGGCCATGAGAGCGTTGAGTTCTTTGCGTAGTTTGCGGAACACGTTGATGTTGTTCTACACGCATGTTTGTCATCAGGGCGACGGGGGCAAGGTGGGGGTAGGCGCGGCTGCGCGCCTGCTGCGTTCTCACTGCTGCCCTGGACAGAGGGGAACCTCGGGCCGGGTGCAGGGGCGCTGTTGCGCATTGCGGACTTGAGGGGTGTCTGGCTTCTGGCGGCCTGGTTGGTGCGTTCGGGTCGTCGCCTCGGGGTCCCTGTCTTGCACCCCCTTCCCGTTTGCGTGCGGGGTCAGGCGCCGTGCACCGATCGTCGCTGGTATGATGGTCCATGCCTCGGGAGCGCGCGGTGCATGGCGGGAGGACACTTACTTGTCTTGCTGGCCTGGGCGGGGGCCGAGTCCAGGGAGGGCTCGGCCGCACGCCCACCACGACCGCGATGTCGGTGCGCAACCTGGGCCTTCCACATCAGTCGGGCTTTTCAACACCTGGTCATAGATGATGATGGTCGCTCACACGCTTGTTTCCCCTTCCTATTGCGCCTCTGCGACTCGCCCAGTCTCGCGACCTCGCCCCGGCCGCCTCCTACGTTTCAGTTTGGTAGATGCACCTACGGGTATCGGGCTTTAAGTAGAACGTAGTAGGCCTCAAGCAAAGCGCTCGCTGTGACGGCGCAATAAAGAAGCGGAGGCTTCGCGCCATCGCAACGACTTACACGCGACGTCTGGTCGCTTGCTCTACATCATAGCTGATTCATCTGGCTACTACTCTGCTGCTCGACAAGGGTGCTCGCGCGTGCCAAGCGGCCTTGGTCGATCGACGTTCGCGCGGGAGCACGGAGCGCCACGCGCGGCTGCCGCCAGCAGCAGTCCGGAAGGTGTTGTGACCCGCGGTGAAGGGCTTGCACAAGGTCTGGCAAGAGACCGCGCTTCTGGGGGTCCGACGAGGGCCATCAATGAGTTGGGGGCAAGCCCCCACAGCCCGCCCCCGGGCCTTGCACCTTGCGCTTTCTGGGCGACGCGTCGCAGCAGCAAGCTTTCAGCAGCTTGGGGGTTTGGTCCAGGTGATTCGGTGTCAAGGGCCCACGGCCCGTATGGGAGTTCACGGCTGATGCCCTTGACCGTGTAACAACAACAACAACAAGGGGCAGGAGCAAGCGCAGCTGCTGATGAGTGGGGTCTGGCGCTCCGCGGCGGGCTGTACTCGTCGGACGCGCGCGGCTGTGGCCTGTGGCGGAGCCACACGCTGCAGCGGCCGCGGCCCGTGAGGGGGCTCGTGCTCTGGTCCCACGGCCGGCTCTGGACGCACACCCAGCTCACGGGCTGAAGTGTTTGCCCTCCTGCGCCCAGCTGCAGGGTTCGCTGGGCCTTACCTGCAGGTATGCGGCGTGAGCGGTACGTAGCGCGGGCGCCCCCCCCGCAGCTTGGAGGAGCAGAGGCGGCTTGGCCGTCTGGCCTTGACGAGACTGTGCGACACGGTCCGTTGAGGGCGTGCTTGGCGCCGCTGCTATCAAGGGCGGACAAGCTGGTGCCTGGTGGTGCACAGCCACTGGGGGAGAGGGTAGGCCGTGCACGGGGTTGCTGAAGACTGCGGGTGGCAGCCTGGCCGCGCCGTGGTGCACGGCAGCTTGTGCAGGCGTCCGGGGCGCCACGGCATGCGGTGGAGGTGTGTACAGCACGGGGATCTTGGAGCGGAGGGGTCTTGCGTTGCTGCCGGGTTGTGCGCTCGCTCAGTTGTGGCCTCGAGTGGAGCGAGAGCTCAGGGCCCGCGTCTGCAGGGTTCTGTCGCCGTGGCGTGGCGTTGCAGCATTGTACTGGCCATGTGCTGCTGTGCACGGCGTCTCTAGACGCCTCTATGCTGCCGGGCTTCCCCTTGTGTCGCTCTCTGGGATGGCGGAGGCTGCCTGCAAGGGCTTCGCCGTGGCATTGCGTGAGGAATGCTGGGCGGTTAGCGGCTCTCTGGCCTGGCGTACCCATGGTTGCGTAGTTTGCGGAACACGTTGATGTTGTTCTACACGCATGTTTGTCATCAGGGCGACGGGGGCAAGGTGGGGGTAGGCGCGGCTGCGGCCTGCTGCCGTTCTCCTGCTGCCCTGGCAGAGGGGAACCTCGGGCCGGGTGCAGGGGCGCTGTTGCGCATTGCGGACTTGAGGGGTGGTCTGGCTTCTGGCGGCCTGGTGGTGCGTTCGGGTCGTCGCCTCGGGGTCCCTGTCTTGCACCCCTTCCCGTTTGCGTGCGGGGTTAGGCGCCGTGCACCGATCGTCGCTGGTATGAGGTCCATGCCTCGGGAGCGCGCGTGCATGGCGAGGACACTTACTTGTCTTGCTGGCCTGGGCGGGGGCCGAGTCCAGGGAGGGCTCGGCCGCACGCCCACCACGACCGCGATGTCGGTGCGCAACCTGGGCCTTCCACATCAGTCGGGCTTTTCAACACCTGGTCATAGATGATGATGGTCGCTCACACGCTTGTTTCCCCTTCCTATTGCGCCTCTGCGACTCGCCCAGTCTCGCGACCTCGCCCCGGCCGCCTCCTACGTTTCAGTTTGGTGCATGTACGGAGACTCGTTCGTCGACCCTCTCCCTTACCTGCTACCGCTCCACGTTCGCCGGCTCTCGAATACCCCAGCCGGTCGCAAACGCCAATTGCAAGCCTTTTCACACTCTCAACGCCACGCTACAACCCCCCGCCCCGGCGCCCGGGGCAACAGCAAAGGGGGGAAAGGCACACGGGCGGCGGGGGCCCCGCCCAGAAACCGGCACACAAAACTCTCCCTCACTCCCCGCCGCCCTGACCAGCCCGGCCCGCTCTGCCAAGGCTGGCACCCCGGGCGCCCAGGGTGGGTGGGTGGCGAGGCGAAGCGCGCCGCAGGGCGGCCGCAAGCTCTGGCGCCCGGGCGTGTTCTGCAGCGGTCCCAATCAACACGCGTGAGCCGTCAGAACGCGTCCACCGAGGTCAGCATGCGTAACAACAACGAACTATCAACAGTACTCCCACCGGACCTTGCCTACGCTCACTGCAGCGGTCCCAATCAACACGCGTGAGCCGTCAGAACGCGTCCACGAGGTCAGCATGCGTGACAACAACGAACTATCGAACAGTACTGTACCCCAGCAGGACTCACTCTGCTTCGACCGGGCGGGCGGTTCGAGCCGCCGTACGCCCTTGGCGCAAACCAACCACGCTTCTCCCCGGCCCCCCTTCCAGCCCCGCCCCCCCAACCCCTAATCTACCTCCCAAGGGTTCAGGCCCCACTTCCTCCCTGCCGTACACGCCCCAAAACCTCCCCTCGGCGCGCTGAGAGCGCTCCGTAGTGTCCCTTTTGGTGCAGTACGGAGACTCGTTCGTCGACCCTCTCCCCTTTACACTGCTACCGCTCCAACGTTCGCGGCTCTCGAATACCCCCAGCCGGTCGCAACGCCAATTGCCAAGGCTTTTTCACACTCTCAACGCCCACGCTACAACCCCCCGCCCGGCGCCCGGGGCAACAGCAAAGGGGGGAAAGACACACGGGCGGCGGGGGGCCCGCCCAGAACCGGCACACAAACTCTCCCTCATCCCCGCCGCCCTGACCAGCCCGGCCCGCTCTGCCACACGGGCGGCGGGGGCCCGCCCAGAACCGGCACACAAACTCCCTCACTCCCCCGCCGCCCTGACCAGCCCGGCCCGCTCTGCCCAGGCTGGCACCCCCGGGCGCCCAGGGTGGGTGGGTGGGCGAGCGAAGCGCGCCGCAGGGCGGCCGCAAGCTCTGGCGCCCGGGCGTGTTCTGCAGCGGTCCCAATCAACACGCGTGAGCCGTCAGAACGCGTCACGAGGTCAGCATGCGTAACAACAACGAACTATCGAACAGTACTCCCACCGGACCTGCCTTACGCTCACCTGCAGCGGTCCCAATCAACACGCGTGAGCCGTCAGAACGCGTCCACCGAGGTCAGCATGCGTGACAACAACGAACTATCGAACAGTACTAGTACCCAGCAGGCCTCAACTCTGCTTCGACCGGGGCCGGTTCGAGCCTGCCGTACCGCCCTTGGCGCACCAACCTGCCTTCTCCCCGGCCCCCTTCCAGCCCGCCCCCCAAACCCCTAATCTACCTCCCAAGGGTTCAAGGCCCACTTCCTCCCTGCCGTACACGCCCAAAACCTCCCTCGGCGCGCTGAGAGCGCTCCGTAGTGTCCCTTTTGGTGCATGTACGGAGACTCGTTCGTCGACCCTCTCCCCTTACATGCTACCGCTCCAACGTTCGCCGGCTCTCGAATACCCCCAGCCGGTCGCAACGCCAATTGCCAAGCCTTTTCACACTCTCAACGCCACGCTACAACCCCCCGCCCGGCGCCCGGGGCAACAGCAAAGGGGGGGAAAGACACACGGGCGGGGGGGCCCGCCCAGAACCGGCACACAAACTCTCCCCCTCCCCCCCCCCCCGCCCTGACCAGCCGGCCCGCTCTGCCCAGGCTGGCACCCCCCTTGCACAGTTGTCGTTGACCCGGGCGGTCAGGCGCATGCGGGTGGCCGCGACAGATGACGTAGCGTAGCTCGCACTGCTAGGGAACGGCCAGCGCCCGTGCTCCATAATCTCCCCCAGCGTGGCGCCGCCTCCGCCGCGCGTGGCGCCGCGTGCCGTAGGCTGTGGGCCGAGTAGCGCTCCGGCGCCAGCCCCAGAGCGGGTAAGGCGGCACCCGCCGCCGACAGCAGCGACCTGAGCCGGCGGGTGAAGGCGCCTTTGTGCCACGCCGCCGCCGCCCCGGCTGCCACCAAACAAGTGGGCTCCGGTGCCCGCGCCCTCTGTTCGCCGCCGCTCGACGTTTGTCGCAGCAGAATGGCGCGCGGTGGGGATGCCGGACGCCGTCCGCTCGGCCAGGAATACCTCCGCTCCTCGTGCGTCTGATCTGTCTTGCTCCGGGCTATGAACAGCCGCACCCCGCCGCCTGGCGAGGCAGTCACGTCGCCAACCCGCAGCGCTGCTAGCTCGCTCCGCTCAGCATGCCCAAGAACCCGCCGTCAGCCACGCTGCGTCTGCTCTCGCTCCCGCCTTCGCTCCGGATCTGCGTTGGCCTGGTGCCGCAGCCAGCCGAGGAGCACCACCAGCAGGTCCAGCGGAAAGGGCGCCTTGCGCGACAGCGCCGCCCCTGGCGGCGCTAGCGCCCGTCGCCGCAGGGCCTGGGCGAGGGCAGACTGGACGGCCGGGTGACGCGACCACTCTGTCCGCCTCCGCCGCACCACGGCCCCGCTGCCAGTCGGCGGCGCCCGTGACGGACCCGAGATGGTGTCGTGGCCAGCCCCGCCGCACTTGCCAGGCGATGAACAGGCACACCAGCTCCGGGTTGAGATCGCCATCCCGGTCCGGAGGGAACGCCGCCGCCGGCGGCAGACCCAGATCGTGGCAGCAGCGCACGTACCGGCGGCGGGGGGTCTCGTACGACGCGGCCGATCCTGCGCTGACTGCGCCGCTGCGGAGCGTGACCGTGAGGCTGGCCAGGTCCCCGCCGGGCCCCCCACCGCCGACGTGTGCACGCCGGCGGCGGCCAATATGCACCGTGCGCACTTCATCCAGCCTCCCGGGTAGGCGCCAACGCCCAGGCCCAGGCAGGGGCGATGCGCCGGTACCGTGCAGGACCTCGCACCGCACGTCCAGGACGCCCGTCCGTAGCCCGCACACGCCGCAGAAGCCTGCGCTCGGCCGGTGGGGGGGCGGAGCGGGCACGTTACGGCAAGCGTAGCACCAGCAAGTCGTACGGGGACGGTGGCGAGAGGTCACCCCAGGGTGCCCTGCACCAGGACCCTCCTTCGGCCAGGACCGAAACCACACGGAAGGGCGACCCTGGGGTGCGGATCAGGCGCCTAAACCAACCCCGCTCGGGCCAGAAGGGAACAACAACTGTGGCCCGAGTGGCCCCCGAAAGCCGGAAAGCGCCACAATAACTCCCAGCACATCACCCGCCAACACCGGTGGGGGAAAGGCCCACAAACGCCTTGCCCGCCAACGCCGCCTCGGGCCTAAGACAGAACGCGACGGACAAAAGAAGAGTCACACCCCTTCTGAACATTTAACCCCTTCTCATCTGCAGCAGCAGTCAACATGCGGCCGATATGGGCTCGCTCGTGGGCACAAAGAAAGCAAACACCTCGGGCCGCAAGCATAAGGTTGGACACCGGCTCCGCCAACTTGCGGCTCAGCCGATCGGCGCGCTCATTATCCACCCCCGCCACATGCTCTGCCCAAACCTCGAAATCGAAACCCACAGCTAACTCGGCTAACCGCCGGCTGAGAGGCCGGCTTTTCTGGCACCCGTGATGCGCCATGATTATTACCGCCACTGCCTGCGTGTTATCGCAGCGTATCAACACTCGCCGCCCACGAAGGGCCTTGCCCATGTGCTGAGGGCCTGCACCACCGCCTTAAGCTCCCGCCACGCGACCGCAGGCGGCTTTCCTCCGCCGACCATTGCCCTGCATTTCGCCGCCCCCCACCAGGCTCCGAACCCCACGCCGCTGGCATCGTGTGAAAATGACTTCGCCCGTCAGCGAGTCTTCGCATTGCAGCGTGCCGTCTGCACCCCCCCTTTTCTAGTTTGGCGGGCGACTTGTTCTGTCGCACGCCATCCCAGAGCCGCCGGTCCTGGCCGTCGTGGCCTAGGATGCGCATCCAGAACGCCAGGTCGTCGGAAGCTGAT
This sequence comes from Edaphochlamys debaryana, assembly GCA_016858145.1. Classification (NCBI taxonomy): domain Eukaryota; kingdom Viridiplantae; phylum Chlorophyta; class Chlorophyceae; order Chlamydomonadales; genus Edaphochlamys; species Edaphochlamys debaryana. The sequence continues at coordinate 247 of JAEHOE010000372.1, read as the reverse complement.
GCCGTGAGGGCACCCCGTGAGGGGGCGGGGAGGTGGGTGTTGAGAAGAGACAGTAGTATAGGCCTTGCATGAACGTGAAGCCCCACCGGCAGGCTCGTGCGACGAAAGTCAGTCGGCCTACCACTGTCTCTAGGGGATGACCGCGGCGCTGACGGATGCGGGAGGAGGCCGCTGCGTCAGACAGCACGGAGGCCACCTCGCTGCGTACCGCTCACGCTTGGAGGGCGCGATGCGCATCTGCGGCCCC